>JASFCW010000341.1:0-12512 GCA_036936985.1 Crucibulum cyathiforme
TAAGGGACGAAGAGGACGTGTAGTTAGCATAGTGTTCGGCGTAGGGCAATATGAAAAACGAAAGAAGGAAGGGATCAGCAGTTGATTCGTGTTCTTCTCATAACCCCACTTGTTAAGAGGGGCAATCGAAGTGAGCTGAGTTTGTACGAGTAATTTTGTCATCCTTTGGAGTTGAGGTGAAGGGATGGGAAACGGGGGAGGGATCAAGAGGAGATACTCACATTAGAACATGGAAGGAAGAGGCAGTTGTTGATACGAAAAGGCAAGTCAGAAAACGCTCCTCAAAAGGAAGTTCAACATCGGCCCTTCCTTCCGGACCACGTGAGAAGCCACTCAAAACTATACAGCACCCCGGAAGCATCCGTATATTCCCACGTAGCAAGGACGGTGCGGTGTAAGAAAGAGAGGCTTGGACGACGGGAGCAAGGTAACACAAGTATCATAATCTACGGTGAGTACCTTCGTCTTTGTTGACATCGGTGTTGGGGCTGTACGTTGGAGATACTTCCTCTCGCTCTGAACCCTCCTTGTCGTCGTCTAGAACAAAATGCTCACCTTGCTCGCAGATGCAAATCTTCGTCAAGACCCTCACGGGGAAGACGATCACCCTTGAGGTGGAGTCGTCTGATACCATCGACAACGTCAAAGCCAAGATCCAGGACAAGGAGGGCATCCCCCCCGACCAACAGCGCCTCATCTTCGCCGGCAAGCAGCTCGAGGATGGACGCACTCTCAGCGACTACAACATCCAGAAGGAGAGCACCCTTCATTTGGTGTTGCGGTGAGTGCCAGCTCCTAGAGAGTTCACTTTGCTCTGGTGTACTGACGTTTTACTCTGTTCGCTAGCCTCCGCGGCGGCATCATTGAGCCATCCCTCAAGGTGCTCGCTTCAAAATACAACTGCGACAAGCAGATCTGCCGCAAGTGCTACGCTCGCCTCCCCCCTCGCGCAACCAACTGCAGGAAGCGCTCCTGTGGCCATTCGTCTCAGCTCCGCCCGTGAGTATTCTTTCCTCCATTCGGTCTATCTTCCCTTCGTCCCCCCTCTTTTCGAGTTCTGCTTTGACTGTCCTCTTTTTTATCGCTGGCGTGGACTCACTCGCTGACATTCTCCTCCCCTTCCAGTAAGAAGAAGCTCAAGTAGGCCGTACGCGCTTTGTGCACCCACGCTGGCTCTCTTTGGTTGTTGACGGAGAAGTGGGACCACATTATCAAATGCTATGTTATCTCCATCGCAGCGCAATGCTAGTTGACTTTTTTCATCTCACCTGAAGAAAACCCATTTGTTCCCCCCTGAGTGAGTGAGTGAGTGAGTCGAATAGTGTCAACCCGGTATATTGGTGTGGGAGAACGAGTGAGTCTTGGTGGGCGGATGGACAAGCTGCGAGCTGGGTGCGCGAGGACAAGACTAGACGGGTGTTGATCGGACGCCGCCGTGTCTCGTTCCCTTTCCGCTTCCGTCTCGTTGGAAGAGTCTATCTTGCCGGATGGTCTCTTACATTCTCGCTAATGTTATGCTACCAACTCAAAACCCAGATGACTTCTTAGGCTATGTATCATGTAGGTTATCATATGGCGCAAAGCAGATTTTCAGGCCATATGCAAGTACTTCGGACTACGCCGGAATTTCCTAGGAATATGGAGGACGAGATCGCGACTGGGTTTGGACTGTTGCTCGACTTTTCGATTAGGCCGATTCGACTACAGGTGAACGGACGATTATGCTCGAGTATGAGGACGACTATCGTTCGCTCGACTATGTCCAACTACTAAGACGACTACCGCACGGCTTCCTCAACATACCCTTGTCGTGACATCTACTACAACACCTACAGAAATTCTCACTTAGCGTCCTTGGCGACTGGCCAAACGTAGAGTGTGTTGTTACGAAGTGGAGAATGGTGGGGTGACCAGGTTCGGAGGGTGTGAGATGTATGCGTATGCACGTCACTTGGCTTGTGTGAGGATAATTAAAGTCGGGTAAATACGATTATACATTCATTGGTCTTCCCTTCCGAAGAAAACGCAAAACGGTAAAAGGTTAAGCAAACTTTGGAGATGACAACCGTAGGAACGCAATTGTAGGGAGTTTCTGTTGAGAGATACGTCGTGAAATCCATAAACGTACCGCCCTTGTTGATATATCTACGGGTTTCATTCTCTATCAGTGATCTTGAAATGCTGCGTCTGCGTGATCTGCAGTGTGCATAGACGCCACTCCAAGTTGGATCACCACCACGAGGTACACTCTACCCCCACCACTACCACCCACTACCACCATCACTCATCTCTCTTCCACTCTGCTTGACTCTTCTTGTGTCTGACAGCGATATCTCGAACTGTGGCTGGATTCATTAGCACGCTGCACCGGCGTATCTAGCTCGTATCATAAAATCAATCTGGTGCGTCCTCAATAACATAGCATGCTTGATTAGTGCTCGACGGCTCTAACGTCTTTTCTTACACTTCGCAGATATCCTATATGCAAAATACACTACATATACACCCCGCAAGAAATTGAACCGAACTCTTCAGCACCATCATACCACACCCGGCTAAAATTACTCTTTGCATAATGGCCTCGTCTGATACCAATACCAACCCCAACCCCGCCGCCATCGTTACAGTGTCTGCCGTGACTGCTCCAGTTGAGCGAACACAGAATAGCGGTCATCCTGAAAAGACAAATCGACAGACCGAGAAGTCATGGCAGCAGAAAATGGGGCAGAACGCACAAGAAAAGCAAGACAAGCCTCAGAGGGTACGAACGCCACGACCCAAGAACAACAAACCTGTGACGCAGAACGGGGAGTCCCCCGCTGCTGTGGGTGATAGAGCTCAAGTCGGCGAAAGTGCACCACCTCCGCATTATAGTGAACGTGCGGGTGATGGTACTGGGCGCGGTTCCGTAAGAGGGCAGGTTAGAGGACGAGGAAGGGGACAAACCCGCGGGGGAGGAGGTGGTGGTTTTGGTGGTATCGGGCAACCTCAACCAACCCCGCTCACGGAGAGAGGGAGGGGCGTGGAAGGCAATACAAGGAGGGAGAATAGACCAATGAGAGGCGAGGTACAGCTTCCCCATGCGTCGCAGGCTGAACGTGGCCCAAGGGTAGAGCAAGAGCAGCGAGGACTGAGGATGCAACAAGAGCAACGCCCCAACAGACAACAGCGGGAGCCACCACGCGCACGGGCATTCGAAATTGCACTGCAGGCTGCTAATCGACGTCAGGAGGCGGGGAAAGGTCGGCAAGCTCAGATTTCGACTTCGACGAATGGGGCGTCTGTCGATGTTGAGGGTGTCGGTTCTACTTCTACCACTATTACGACCACCACCACAACTGCTGCTCCCTCATCCACCAATCCTCCTCCACCTCCGCCGGCCACCATGCAGCCCGCCACCAGCACCACTACCTCCCAACTCACCAACCCCAAGCCTGCCCGAAAGAAAAAGGCCAAAGCCCCACGCGCCGCCAAACTCGCCAAACAGGCCGCACATTACGCGCTCGTCCTCGACGCTGCGCGCGCCGTCGTTTCCATCCTCCATTCACGACAGATTAGCTGTGCCGTATTTGGGAGCTTGGCGTGTAGGCTATATGGGGACCACGAGGAGGGGGGAAAGGGGAAGGGGAGGTGTCCGAAGGTGCGTTTTGTTCCCATTCCTATTCTTTCTTCTTCTATTCTAACAATCGACGTGTTATATATGTAGGATGTGGATCTACTTATCACGCAAGAAGGACCTGCAGAATCACACCTCTCCGCCGCAGACCTGAAAACTCTCATCCTCTCCTCCAACCCGCGTTATTTTTACTTGAAGCTTCCCCGGGATCCAGAAGCGACGTATCGGATCTTGTACTACCGCTCTGAATATCTCGGTCCTGAATCAAAGGTGGATATATTGACACCGGGAACGATGCTCCTCCCGCCCGTGATGGAGAAGGATGTTTGTTGGTTGGGGCCTGTTGAGCGTGAGCTTAATGATCTGCGTGGTACTGGGATCGAAGGGTTTGGGCTGAGTGGGCTGCGAACGGCAGCGTTGAGACCTGAGATACCACTCGTTCCGTTCCCGGTACTGCTGCTTCACAAACTCCAGGGGTGGGATGACCACCGGCTGGCGAAGGAGAAACATAAACGGGAGAAGATGACGCAGGATTCGAAGGATATTGGGAGACTGTTGGCTATGAAGAAGCAGGTTGAGGAGATGCGACGAAGGTGGGATGGACGTGTCAAGGAGGGTGCTCCTTCTCTGACTCAGGACGAACAGCAGGAAGACGCGAACGCGGAAGAACAAGATAGCCTAGATGAGTGGTCTGATCCCCTTCTCTTCCCCGCCCCGGACGGCCCCGAATTTATGCGTCTCTCTCGACATCGCATGCGCATCTTCTGTACATGGTTTCCCGATAAGAGCAAGGCGTGGAAGGAGCTTGGGTTTTGGGTGCAGCCGCTCACAGAGGAAGAGCTGAGGGATGAGAAAGCGAGGGAAGAGGAGGCTATGAAGGAGGAGAGGGAGGAGAAGAAGGAGAGGAGGGAACCAGAGGGCGGTGATGCTAGGAGAAGAGGGGAAGCAGGAGAGGGGGAGGACAGTGAGGATGAGGACGATGAAGATGATGAAGTGGCGGAGGTTCTTAAGGAGAAGGAGCATGAAAGGAGGGAGGAGGCTCAAGTTTAGGGAAGTCGAAGAGTCGTTCTCTGTCAGGCTATGCATATACATGGTGGCTTGTACTCTTCTTAAGCGATGTACTATATGCAGTGTGCACGCATAGTGTATAGATCACGCCAGCCCCCTGGCTCCACCTCCTCTTGCAAGTTTCATACATAACTGGATAGAGGATTCGATTCTCTCTGTGTGCTTGTCGAACTTCATGAGAACTACTTTTTTTAATTTTAGTTGTATATCTTCAGCTGCCTGAGATTGATTTTACGCTCGTTCTATTGGGGCTCAAAGAATCGGAGATGCGTATACAGGCTGGCACATGTGTATGGACTCATCAACATACCATTCTGAATGTCTTTAGAAAGATTTAGCCCAGTTATAAGAGAAGGTCAGGGGGACGCACAATATATGAATGTTCAATGGAGTCGCGTCGCATTGTTTGTAAACTTATTGTATCGATGTAGTAAGAAGAAAACTCAAAAATCGTCATGTGTATGATTGTGAGTTCGCTGAGTTTCCGAGTGTTGATTATTGCCGGAGGTTAGCGAAACACGAGAGAGAATCTCGTAGAGAACTTAAGAGCACGTGAAGTACGTGTCGAAGGTCTCAATCTCGAGATATCTACCCTACTACATCTATGTATCTATCTTTATATAAAAGCACGAATTATCTAAGTGAGTCAAGTGTAAATAAGCGAAAGGTACCGTAGTTGAGTCAATATGAAAGATATGCTAAAAGAAGAATCTACGGCGAGTAGATTATGAGAAGATAAAAGAAACAAGAAAGAAATGATTCATAATGACTCAGGAATGATCATTATCGCATGCCGTCGAGGTCATGCGATGGAATTTGTTGGGGAGCTGTGAATTGTCGAGTCCATGAACGGGACCGATGCGACGAGATACGCGAAATGTCACGTGTACCTTACAATGATATTTTATAATATTTATATAAACCCTAGGATGAAGGGGGTATATACAAAGATTTGTATGAGTCTATGTAGAAGTAGTGGAACTGGAAGTGAGTTTGTTAAGAACGGAAGTGATTGAGTTCCACCTGAGGCACGTGAATTCCACTACTTTGCATCAGTTCACAAGAGGTGCCAGATCTGTCGATCACGGACGTGGGGGAGGGGGATCCCCCCTAAATGGGGAAGGACGGCAGCGCGGCAAGGTAGGCGACGCCACGAAGGACATCAATCCAGCATCGTCACTGCATCGATGATCAGCCTCCAATCAGCCTCTCCCTTCACGGTAACTTTACCGCCACTACAAAGACCCGTTGCTCCCTCCGACGCATTGTCCTCGACATATCCTACACAACATGCCAGTATGATAATGCACATGGTGTATCATCTAAATCCAGCACTCTTTTATCTTTACCTGCTCATACTTCTCATTCATTGAACTCGTCACATACCTCAAGTTGGACCGCATTTTTCAACACACTAAACCTACCACTGCTCGAGCAAGGAGATGCCTCCAAATGCAATTGTCAAATCTTATACCCGAGATGTAATGCTTATGTTAAACTTGGGTTTGACTTCACGTTCAAGTCATTTTATAAACATCAAGATAGTAAATGTATCAAGGTGCCGACTTCAGTGGGAACGCGGCTCTCCGTACTTAACCTACGCATTCGCAATCCATGATCCTGCTTCTCAATTCAAAACAAGCTACCAACTCCTCTCCATCGATCCTCACGCATCTGTTATCCGTGTCCGCTCCCTCCATTGCTCTGCAAAGCCTCAGACATCTGTTCCCTGCTCCTCATGCAGGGCCAGTAGAACCTTCGTCAATGTGAAAGATCGTGCCAATAAACCTGCAGGAGGTTGGATGTTGGTTCATTGAGCCATATTCAGCTTCAGGAGAAGCTTAAATCAGTTAAGAAGGAGATGCAGCGGGATGGGCTAAAGGTTCGTACCACTCCTTTATATTTCAACGGCATCTCAGCTGACATCTGAATAGGGCCTCAATACTTCGAGGGCCCTTTCGCGTCTTCGGGAGCATGAAAGGACGTGGCAGCTGTTCCTGGACCTCGTCGGCACTCATGATATCCCTGGACTGCATCGCATTTTCAAGAATGCTAAACGACGTAGCTGGAGTGCAGAGAAGCTACTGGAGATGATACAGAAAGCATTAGATGGCTCCTACCACATCTAATGCTGATACTTTTGCCTAATAGCTTATTACTCAAGTATCTTTAAACAGTAGCTTTTAATGATGGTACCAAGTCTATTACTTACTCTTTTCTTAATTCTAACCATTCCTCTCTGTTGCTACACACTCCATCACTTGCCGAGAAGGCGAGATTAAATATTGATCAAATAGTTGCTCTGCCGATGTTTTGCCACTGTTCGGGAACTACCCCCTTGCATGCTCGCGTGGCAGGATCAGATGTCCAAGATCGAGGGATCTCGCACCTCTTAATCACTTCCATCCGATGTCGCGTCGGGTTCTATTACATCACGTCAAGTTTCATCCATATCGCATGAGTTCCGCTCACTTCGGGCCAGCGACCCAGAAAGCCTTGACAGCTCGATGGAACTCAAATGGCTAGTGGAACTCGTTTGATCAGATGGAACTCCGGCATTCTCGAGGTCCCTTTTCTGAGTTCCACTTCCACTAATCTGGTCATGACCCGTTTTATTCCCGGTGTTGACTCAGAACTGACATCATGCAAATAAGCGCGGGTGAGATGCATTCGGACTCACGATGATTATCCTTGTTTGGTGGGCGACGGTGCTGTGGCCCGTGACCGACAAATTGTTTGCGTTGGTACAATATCCTTCTTCTAGTAACGGCCGATGCGATGTTCCGCGACAAGATACAGTCGATATTGCGCTTCCATCATGTATAACAGCATATTTTCATATTAAAGTCTAACTAAAAGCGTCAATTACTAGCGCTCAGCCTTCATATCGCTGGCACTGCTTGTTGGTGTTGCTCGTTATATAAATGACCGTCGGTCACACTACAGTAGAACCCCTCTTAACCCATACTTCTGATAACCCATAACCCCTCATACCCCATAGGAAAACCTGTCCACCAAATCGGTGGGCGGGGATTTGCATACCATAACCCATAGGTCCGCAATACCCCATACCCCATATCCCTTCTCAAGCAAAACCCATAGGTTTTAGCTGCTATATGAAAGGCTGTCGTGTCTCGGCAGCCTCACTGAATTAAACATAAGTTGACAGGATAAGAATGTCTTCATTGCCGGTAGTAAGAATGCGATACATGTTGTAGATAAGATGGAAATACGTACCTTCATTGCCGGTAGTAAGAATGGAGCAACGAAGGTGAAAAAGCGCAGTCTTTTATAGTGAAAAAATAGTGAAAAAGAGCGGAAAAGGAAAGGCGGAACAGTAGAGTTCGCTTGAACAAAGGAGGAGTGGGACGGTAATAGGAATAGCCGAGAGAGCGAGGAGGAGGCGCGCTGGATGTGGTCGATGGCGCGTGTACGCATTGGCGGTGAGTCTGGTTCGAGCAGAGTATGTGAGGGCCAGGCTTACACTATATTAGGCATAGTATTATAAGTTTGGGGTCAAATAATTAGTTTGCTAGTTGAATGACATCACATTGATGCATTGTGAGTGCACACTGAGCAGCCGAAAAATAAGAACCATCCATTTTTACCTCAAACATCATGATTCTTACAGCTGATCCAAAAACCGGAGACACAAAACGACGAATTCCACTCCAGGATTTCTATTTACAATTGGAGTGGGCCAAACAACTCTACAGGTAGGACTATACCATAAAAGGCTGGAAATGAGTCCTAACTGGCTCCAACACTCGGATTTGCGACCTGATATGGTATAGGCCGCTTAGATTCACTCCAAATGTAAACAAAAATCCTAGAGCATGTTTCGTCGTTTTGTGTCTCCCGTTTTTGGATCAGCTGTAAGGAAGGCTTTGTTAATATTCAATAGATAGAGTCAAATTGATGCAGTTGACACTCATGAGAACTCGGAATCAATAGTGGTGATAAAGGCTGTCGATAATGATGGTTCTCTCAACCTTCTTCCCACCCACCGTGAGGTCCTGCAGGCAGTATCAACTATTAGGAAATACATAGACAGCTGAATGATCCTCTTACACGCAAGATAGAGGGACTTTTGGGCTCATTCAACAGGCAGCTCAACTGAGACATGGCCAGGAATATGAAAGATACTGTTTTGACCGGCGTTTTCAGTGGTCATGATTCAAAGTAGTTTACATTAGTGTCAAGAATATAGTTTTGAACGAATCCACCCTCCAGAATTTTCCAGTAATTTTCGGATCTATTTTTAGCATGCCTCTCGAAGTCCATAACCCCTCATAACCCATAGTTTGGGCTGTCCACCAAGAGGTATGGGTTATGAGGGGTTCTACTGTACGATTATACGGATGCCGTACCGTCAGTGGGTGACTTCCCGCAGCATTCGTAGAAACCAAGATAAATTCTAAATCTTTAGCCGAGCGAGGTTCGAATATTTATTATCTAGCGTGATAATAATTTTGATGCATCTCGCGTATCGGGTATAGATCTTGCGATGTCCTCTGCCAGGGACGACTAGAATGCGTACGAAGACTTCATATTTCTGCGGTTCCTGCTCGCTGAACATGACTGATATTAGAAGGAAGGAAATCATACCTGATCAAATGGCCCAGATGTGTTCAGGCCCTTCCAACATAAGAAGGACTGATAATTGTCTACGGCGCATTGTTACCATAGCGAGAGTAGTCGGTTCCAGTGTTCTCGTTGGTTCAAAACTGTTGCCGAAAGGCACAGTTGAACTGAGACATAGAAGACGAGGGTAAAGGATGAGAAACAAGAAACAAGAAAGAGAGAATGAGCGTGTGTTGGTCAGATGAAGATTGTCACAGATAACTCGCCTTACAATTTTATGCATTTTTGTTGCTCCGATTGTTGAAGAATTCCTCGTTGTTTTGTAGGCTGTTGGCCGTAAAATTGCAACGGTGGTGTTAGATGGTAGAGAGCCATTCGTCTGAGAGGAGTGTCCGCACATCACCTGAGTTTCAAGTCGCAAGTTGACTCGGTGGGACGGCAGAGCGTGTAAATAGGGTCCCATAAATAACGTCATGAACACCAGAGAGTAGTGAGCTAATTGTTTCGAAGCAACACAGCCCACACGCTACTGAAATATGGAGTTCGTGTACATTTAAGTCGACGCACTCAACGCGTTCTGTACAACTTCATCGACGTGCAGTGAAAGCAGTTCATTGCCGAGATCAATTTGGCCGTCGGAGGATGAAGAAGGAGTTTAGAAACAGGATTTAGAACTAGAAGGGGGGTAGGTAGGCCTCGTCTAGATTAAAATTTAGAACAGCTTGTTGAGCGAGGGCAGAGTTGAATTTGACCCATATGGAATACGGCATGTCGACTAGTTTCGCTTAAGGCGTTTAGAAAAATAATCTAAGTTTCTAAATCCTGCGGGAAGTCACCCAGTGATAATTTAAAGTCGCTGACAGTACGGTAGACGTTTCAGACCTGACAGAAACGGCCGTTTTCGGCACTTAAATTGAGAAGGCGGTTGCCTGGTGTAAATAGCAGACAGCGAAGAACTTTTGGTAAGAAATGATAAGAGGCGCCTGTCCGTGGAGACACCAGGCAGGCAGGATGAAAGGAACGAGCAGTGCTGCGGTGCGCAATACGCGTTACTCGTTCATTTCTGCACGTGTTTGGCATCAATCACTGAATGAGACAACGCACAATAACGAAACTTCACGAATGAGCTACAGCCTGTAGCTCATTCGTAGCCTACAGGCCGAACGAAATGATGCGCTAAGGGCTCATATTACTGATTCAACACATTCAATAAACAACTTATGCTTTAATATATGTATGATTTAAACATAGTATACTTATTTTAAACCTATATAAATTTAAAACTACCCGTATTACCCGTATACCGTATTACAGCCGTAAATGCTACTATACCGTCGTAGCTTTGACAGTTTTCTTTACATTACGGGTACTAGTCGTATTACTGAAGCTAGCAGACGGTTTTAGTTAGACTCGGAATTAGGTGGAGCACCTTTGTTCGTTCAGCTCCAAAGGTAAATACAATTCTACAGCAAAAGAAAGTGAAGTCTGGTCTATTGTTTCAGAATTAACTGCAATAATGGAAGTTAAGATTTACATCAGTACTCACAAACGCATAGAATTCTTTACGTGTTAACGACTTACTAATTATCTCCTTCGATTCCTTATGCATTTCATACATATTCGGTTCCTTTGGAACGGACCTTGTACGAACTTGTTGATCCTGTGAGATCCAGAAATTATGATACATCCAGAAGTCCTCACAAAAATACGGTTGCTGAGCTGTATCAGGACCCCTGAATATAGCAGTCGAGGTCGTTTCCTGGTCGAGGGAGATTTGGGAAAATTTGGCTAAAATGTTGTCGCCCATTGTCCGGAGAAACATGATACAGTCGAACCCCTTTTCACCCATACCTCTCATAGGCCATAACCTCCCATAAGCCATAGCTTCGCTCAGCTCCCAAATTGTCATTTTGCACCAAAATTAATCCCTCATAAGCCATAACCTCCTATACCCCATGGCCTGGGTTGTCCACCAAGGGGTATGGGTTAAGAGGGGTTCGACTGTACAGGATAGAGATCAGATCCCGGGTCCGGAGGTGTTGCCCTTCCGGTGGAAACGACCTCTACTGCTATATTCAGGGGTCCTGCTGTATCAGGCAGGATTCTTTTCGATTTTGAAATCAGAACATCGAAGAGAGAAGCATCCGTAAATCAAGGAAGCGACACATCCAAGGACCGTTTCTTGTTCGGTTGTTAGGCCTTTTGTTCTCTTCTCTCCGCATGTCAATCTAGCTGTCAATTTGACTTTTAGAGAGATGGCATGCTCATTAATAGGCTGACATTTGGAGTACTTCCCTCCCCTCCTCTCCCTCCCCCTCCCCACCATCACCACACAATCGTCGCTACTAAAGCTTCCACAAGATATGACCGAGAATACTCATTGCGAACTTCGCCAATTCCATGGAGCAAAAAGAACGGCCTTTAACCAGGTAGTCTTCTCCAACGATGCCGGTGGTAACTTGACAATTCAAGGAACTCTCGAGCAAATTATTGCAGCCCAGAGCCAAGGTCTTCGGAAATATTTCCAACGTTCGGTCCAGAGCTGAGAAGCAGGTGACAATGACTCAATGCGAGGGTATGGAAGACTGCACGGTCACTGGAGGGCGTCCCCAGAATGTTGGTGGAGGCAACTGTGTCTACACTATACTACCGGAGACTATTGTCGCTCCAACAAGCACCCCTGGTATCACACCTCTCATTGTATCTAATCCGTTATGTGTATTGATATTACTGTTTTAGCTTCAACGATAGATACAACCGCGCATACCCAGAGTCAGTTTACTGGTATACTGGTTCGGAATGCTGCTGGAGGCAACTGCGTCTACACCATACTACCGGAGACTATTGCCGCTCTAACAAGCATTCCGTGTATTATACCTCTCATTGTGTCTAATCCGTTACGTGTATTGATATTACTGTTCTAGCTTCCACGATAGATACAACCGCGTATGCCCAGAATCAGTGTAGTAGTATGCTGGTTCGGAATGCTGCTGGAGGCAACTGCGTCTACACTATACAATCGGAGACTATTGCCGCTCCAACAAGCGTTCCGTGTATTATGCCTCTCACTGTGTCTAATCTTTTATGTATATTGATATTACTGTTCTAGCCTCCACGACAGATACAACCACGCATGCCCAGAATCAATGTAAATGGTATACTTGGGCTTGTGGGCCATTGCAAGCATGGCAGTACGAGTCTATTTTTCTTTTTCTATTGTCCATGATCTTAATTCAGTAGCACT
>JASFCW010000342.1:0-12504 GCA_036936985.1 Crucibulum cyathiforme
AGCATGAGAATTGTCTTTTTTTCTCATGCTGAAATTCAGCATATTAAAGCTTTGTGTGGATATTTAGCATGAGAATTGTCTTTTTTTCTCATGCTGAAATTCAGCATATTAAAGCTTTGTGTGGATATTTAGCATGAGAATTGTCTTTTTTTCTCATGATGAAATTCAGCATATTAAAGCTTTGTGTGGATATTTAGCATGAGAATTGTCTTTTTTTCTCATGATGAAATTCAGCATATTAAAGCTTTGTGTGGATATTTAGCATGAGATTGTCTTTTTTTCTCATGATGAAATTCAGCATATTAAAGCTTTGTGTGGATATTTAGCATGAGAATTGTCTTTTTTTCTCATGATGAAATTCAGCATATTAAAGCTTTGTGTGGATATTTAGCATGAGAATTGTCTTTTTTTTTCATGCTCAAATTCAGCATGAGAATGATCTTTCTTTCTCATGCTGAAATCTAGCATGATAAGGCTTTGGTGCTAATATTCAGCATGAGAATTGCCTTTTTTTTCGTGCTGAAATCCAGCATGATAGTGTTTTAATGCTGATATTCAGCACCATATTATTATTATTAAGGATGTGCAGGCCTACTATACAAGTGATGGAAAATGCAAAGGGCTCTTTACAGTAAATGTGAAGGACCCTCTAGTGAGAATGTGAAGGACCTTTAGGTGAGAATGCAAAGGACCTTTAGGTGAGAATGCAAAGGACCTTTTGGTGGTAATGTACAAGGCAGTTAAGGCATTTTTGAAGTGCTGGCTATCTGCTTTTCTCCCTGTTGATCAAAGGTGGCTAACTTTTTAAAATAAAATCTGCTGTCATTGACGTAAGTTTTTCTTACTATTTACTTACTATACTTCACTATCCATTCATCCTTAGTAGACTCAAATAGGTAAAACACATTTTATTTTATTGATGATCAGATTATGTAAATTAAAATAAACTAATGTAAAAGGTAAAGAGTTATGGGAGGGTAAGGATGACAGGATGGAGGATGGAGAGGAGGGTAAAGGTAGTGAGGACAGAGCAAGTTTGCATTGGTGGCTGCACTCACTGCTGAAGGAGGAGCAGGTGGGTGAGGTGCACCCATGTTGAAGGAGGAGGCACAGGCTGGCAGGGCATGCCAACATCAAAGGAGGAGGGGTGGGAGGGAGCAGGCAGGAAGTGCGAGTGGGCAGGGTGTGCCTACATCAAAGGAGAGGCACAGGCAGACAGGGCATACCCATGTCAAAAGAGGAGGCGTGAGTGGGCAGGGCATGCCAACATCGAAGGAGAAGGGAGGGAGGGAGGGAGGAGGCGAGAGTGGGCAAAGTGGGCCTACATTGAAGGAGGAGATGCAGGCAGGGCATGCCCACGTCAAGGGGTGGGTGGTTGGGGCATGCTCATATTGAAGAAGGAGGGGTGGGAGGGAAGGGCATGCCCATACTGAAGGAGGTGGTTGCAACTGGACCCTGGTATGAGTTCAGTTGCACCATCGTAGAGAAGGGAGGGAGGAGAGGGAGGAGGGGTCCTTGCCCTCTTGTCCTTGTCCTCTCCACTCTCTCCTTCTTCTCGTCCTTGCCCTCTCCTCACCCCCTCCTTGTGCTCCTCTCCTCCTTCTTTCCCTCTCTTTCTTGCCCTCTCCTTCTTGCCATCTCCTTCTCACTCTCCTTGTGCTCCTCTTCTCCTTGCCCTCTCCTCCTCCTTGTCGTCATTGCTGCAGGTTGTCTTGCTGGGTGTTTTCACTGGGAGAGAGCATGGTGGAAGAGCACACCAGCCCACATCTCTATTGGAGAGGAGGAGCACACAGTGTGGTGGTGGAGGTGGTGGCAAGTGGTTGTGGCAGGTATGGAGGTGAGAATTAGCATGCTTAAGTTCAGCCATTCAGCAATTGCTGAGGATGCCTGTGATTGGTTGGAATAATGGGCTGCTTGTCCAGCATTCTGTCATTGTCCAAGAATGGGATGTATTCCCTACCTTCTATACTCACCTATTTAAAGTAGTCAGCATTGAGATATGTAGCTGTATTGTTAATATATGTTACAGACATTCTCCTACACATTTATGACATCTTTAGAAAATGATCTTCTTGAATTTGTGCTTACCAATGACAGATATCATCTGCTATCTCCATAAAAGGTGATTTTTGAGATGCCAAAGTGGCAGTGCATGCTGCTGACGTACAACTTTCGCTCACTTTTGATGGCGACAAAATGTTCTACTAAATCACCCTAAAAGAATGATTCTTATTACATAAGACTCATAAATCACTGATATTTTGATCCAATGACAGTATGTGAGTGGGATTTGTCAACCTCAATACATTAATCCCTGACATTCTGATTCAATGACAGTATGTGAGAGGGATTTGTCAACCTGAATACATTAATCACTAACATTATGATCCAATAACAGTATGTGAGTGAGGTTTGTCAACATCATAACATTAATCACCAACATTATGATCCAATGACAGAGTGTGAGTGGGTTTTGTCAACCTTATTACATTAATCGCTAACAGTCTGATCCAACAATAGGAAGTGAGTGGGACTTGTTGACCTCAATTGTCACATCCTGGAACTTTGTGTGCACCTTCTGACCTTCTGACTTCCTTCCATTTCCACTTCCCACCCACAATCCTTACTTTCCTTATTTGTATATATGTTTCATCACCATAGAACTCTTACAATTGATTTTAGTTTGTGCATAGCCTTTTCACATCATCCTTTCCAACTTCCATTTTACTCATTTTTGCTACTACCACTTTATTAGTTTCTATGATACTATCACCACAGCCTCTTCACATCACATTACTATTCCATCCCACTTTCATCCCTTATTATCTTCCATAGTATAAATACCTTCCACTTGTATCTTCTGCTCTTCAGTTCGAATATTAAAGTTAAACCTGCTTGACTACTTTCTCTGACTCGCCCTCGTTATTAAGACTTATGTCTGGTAACAACTCTGACCCTCCAACTTGCCTCCAACTCTTTGTTCCGACTCCTCACAAATACCAGGACACTGAATAGATTGCAAAGGGCGCAGCACATAAGCTGAAGCCAACGTCCATATGATCCATATCCCATCCTCCTCCGACTACCCTCTGCCTACATTCTGACTATTCCACTATTTGACATCAATACATTAATCACTGACTTCTGATCCAATGACAGGATGTGAGTGGGATTTGTCAACTTCAATATATTAATGACTGACATTCTGATCCAATGACAGTACATGAGTGGAATTTGTCAACTTCAATACATTAATCACCAACATTCTGACCCAATGACAGACTGTAAGTGGGATTTGGCAACCTCAATACATTAATCACTGATATGCAGCACCAAATTCCACTGACAGACTGTGAGTGGGATCTGTCAACCTTGATACCTTAATCACTGACATTGTGATCCACTAACAGGAAGTGAGTAGGATTTGTCAACCTCAATACATTATTCACTGACAGGCTGATCCAATGACAGGATGTGAGTGGGATTTGTCAACTGTAATACATTAGTCATTGGCATTCTGATCCAATGACAGAGTGTGAGTGGGATTTTTCAACATCAATACATTGATTATTGGCAGTCTGATCTAATGACAGGATGTGAGTTGGTTTTGTGAACATCAATGTATTAATCACTGACATTGTGATCCAATGACAGGAAGTGAGTGGGTTTTTTTAAACTCAATACAATAATTACTGAAATTGTGATCCAACAACAGGAAGTGAGTTGGTTTTGTCAGCCTCAATAGAATAATCACCAATTGTCTCATCCAATGACAGAAAGTGAGTTTGGTTTGTCAACCTCAATACAATAATCAATGACATTCAGATCCAATAACAGCAAGTAAGTGTGGTTTGTCAACCTCAATATATTAATCACTGACCTTCTGATCCAATGACAGAGAGTAAGTGGGATTTGTCAATATCAATGCATTAGTCACTGACCTTCTGATTCAATGACAGCAAGTGAGTGGGACTGTCAACCTCAATACATTAATCACTGACATTCTGATCTAATGACAGTATGTGAGTGGAATTTGTCCACCTTAATGCATTAGTCATTGACATTCAGATGCAATGACAGAGAGTGAGTTAGATTTGTCAACCTCAATACATTAGTCACTGACATTCAGATGCAATGGCTGAGAGTGAGTGGGATTTGTCAACCTCAATACATTTATCACCCATTCAGATCCAATAACAGAGAGTGAGTGTGACTTGTCAACCTCAACACATTAATTGTTGACATTCTGATCCAATGACAGTTGGTGAGTGTGCTTTGTCAACCTCAATACATTAATCACTGACATTCTGATCCAATGACAGAGTGTGATTGGGTTTTATCAACCTTGATGCAGTAATCACTGACATTGTGACCCAATGATAGGAAATGAGTTGGATTTGTCAACCTCAATACATTAATCACTGACATTGTGATCCAATAACAGTATGTGAGTGGGTTTTTCAATCTCAATACATTAATCACTCATATTCAGATCCAATGACATGTTAGACCTGGTCCAAAAACCTATAGATAGAGCTAATAGAATATTAATATGGTTACCAAATCCATTCTGAGAGCCACTGAGCAAGAATTGAATGCACAGTAAGTTACCAAGGGTAGTGCAGTGCTTTAAGACAGTAGGAGGATGTTCTGAGAGTGAAGTGTCAAGTCTGATAGCTGGAGCAGAGGCTCGATGGCTAGGAGCAAGTTATCAAGAGGGAGATCATAGATGAATCAATTGGGAGTGAAAGATCAGGCTGAAGTGAAGCTCAACAGTGAGGAGATGATTTGGCAGGATGTGGATTGATATGAGATTTATAGACAAGAGAGATCTGAGCCAATATGGATGATTTAAGACAGATATAATTTGGGTGGATCGAATCCAGTATGTAAAAGATACTGAGACAAGATATATGATATTTGACCAAAGATCAAAAGAGAAAATATAAGCATAGTTAGCCTCTATAGATGTGTATGGTTTTTATAGTAAATGTGACTAGGCAATGTCTATGGATCTGAAGGGGAATAGGTGGGTCACTTGGTATCTAAGTGGGATGGTAACATATGGAAAGCATGTGGTAGTTAAGGATGCAAGTGACTTGGCAAGCACTTGCCAGTTATGCATGCACCAGTAATTTGTATGGGTAATTCTAAGGTCATGCATAGTACCCTCACATCTTGAATGATGCTGGTGACCCATATGGTTTGTGGTTGTGGAGTATGGATGATAGTGGGGGTTATTAGTGGGTGATCTGCATGGGCAGGGCTTGGTAACTTGTCATAGTAGAGAGTATCAGTCCAGGGCTGGAATCATCTGGCTGGCCAGCCTTGGTGAAGTCAGTAAGTGTGGACAAGGCTCAACATGATGCTGGAACATATGGAGAGGATAGGTATGAAGGAATAGAAAGGAAAATTGGTAGGGTCATGTCATGACAGAGAGTGAATGGGATTTGTTAATCTCAGTATGTTAGTCACTGACCTTCAGATCCAATAACAGAAAGTGAGTGAGATTTTTCAACCTCAATATGTTAATCACTGACATTCTGATCTAATGACAGAGAGTGGGTGGGACTTTGTCAACCTCAGTACATTAATCATTGACAATCAGATGCAACAACAGAGAGTGAGTGGGATTTGTCAACTTCAATACATTAATCACTGACATTCAGGTCCAATGACAGAGAGTGAGTGGGTTTGTCAACCACAATATATTAATCACTGACATTCTGATTCAATGATAGGATGTCAGTGGGATCTGTTGACCTCAATATATTTATTATTGACTTTCTTATTCATGATAGTGGGTAAGGAATAATTATATTAATTTAAAAATAAGTCAGGAACAAGTCTTTGTTTTTAATAATAGACTGTGAGTAATGTTTCTTTTCTGATATGGCAATCAAGGTTATATATTGAACTATGTGTAAAGGAAGTGAGTATAAGTCCTTCATTTCAAATCAATGATACACATCTGATACATTTATTTTGCAATTACAATTTAGAAGGTATCAGAACCATATGAAATCTGATACATAATAGATTGTGGACCTGTTTCTTCCATCACATCAGGAGGTATATTTTTTGCTCCTTACTTTTTCATTATTCTCAAGCCATATTACTACACTCAGTGGGTATGTACTCTCTGGTTTTATTATCTTATTATTATTTCATATCATACCATTGCAGACTGTAGGTGTACTATGTTTCAGTCTCTGTTGAATGTTAACATCATCTCATTATTCACAGAAGGTAAATTTCATTTTGTCATTTTCTATCCTCAAAATACTGACATTTTTCAGGTATATGTTTTATCACACTGTTCTTTAATGTAATGCTTACATTCCATTCAAGATTGTCAGTACTTTATATCATTTCCTGTATATAAGCTTTAATCATTGAATCTGCATTTCAGCAACAGAAAAGGGCTACCATAGTACTAAAAAAGCACTCTGAAAATTTCTCAAAATGAAAAGCTGTCATCCAATGTTATGGCAATAAATGGTATGACATATATTTGTCTTCCACATAAATCTCATATGTTAATGTCCAACTGTAGAAGGCAAAGACTTAGGTGCATGAGCAATTCTGCAAACCCATTCATAAGAATCTGGTATGAGGTTCCTTCACATAAAATAACTGCTATTCATGCTATAAACAGAATATCATACAATCCTCAATGTGATTCTATTTATATCAAATTTTCAGCCCACTTTCTAAATAAAAAAGACCAAAAAAGTGAATTGAAGAATGAGATGTACATTTGTTACCTAGCCAGCTAGCTAATATACTTTGGATTTCCCATTGCTAGTTCATGTGTGAGTCCACTGGTTGATGCTAGGGTTGCCCTTACAGCAGAAAAGCCTCTAGACAAGAGACTAGAGCCAGCTCACCTCCTGCTTGAGTGCCATCTCATTAAGGCTGCCACCCATACCCATCTTCCAGGTTGACAGTGACAGGTTGATGGTTCAAAACCCATAACTGTCAGCCATCTGGAACACATGTAGGTGGAATGGGTAACAACCATTATTTACCCATTAAAAACAGCCAATGATAGCTTGCAGATGGCCATGTTTGCTCATCAATCATGTGTATGAGTCACAGGGTGAATCCCTGCCTATATCAAACTGATGCAGTTCTAATGACTGTGAAAATTTTTAGCACTCTTTTTTGTTTCTGCAGGCTGTAAGGATATACAATGGTGGTTTATCCCCACCTATTTGGTCTGCTTTCTTTGAATATATAATTATGTTACACTTACAACAAACAAAGCACAGAACTTTCAGTGACAACAAAAGAAAACAGTTGGCAGGTGCTGGCAGGAGAATGTATAAGTAGTTAATAATAAGTATTAACCATTTAAGTCAACAATCCTAAGCAGGAAAAGAATGACAGAGTTATGAGTCTTATGTAATAAGAATGATTCTTTTAGGGAGCTTTAGTAGATCCATCTGTTGCCATCAAAAGTGAGCAAAAGTTGTATGTCAGTGGCATGCACTACCACTTTGGCATCTCAAAATTCACCTTTTATGGATTATCATGTGATATATGGGACTTGCCAGACAGCACATTGATGGGTGTTTGATGTTTTTCAGTGTTCACTAGCACTCATCACTCCTCTCTCCTCTTGTCCCCCACCATGTGTCAAAGGTATCCTCTGACCTCACCACCTCCTTCAACATGAGTGTGGTATCCTCCAACCCCACCACCTCCTTCAATGTGAGTGTGGTATCCTCTGACCTCACCACCTCCTTCAACACATGTGTGGTATCTTTTGACCCCACCACCTCCTTCAACACAAGCATGGCATCCTCTGATCCCACCACCTCCTTCAACACAAGCATGGCATCCTCTGATCCCACCACCTCCTTCAACACAAGCATGGCATCCTCTGATCCCACCACCTCCTTCAATGCAAGCATGGCATCCTCCAACCCCACCACCTCCTTCAATGCAAGCATGGCATCCTCCAACCCCACCACCTCCTACAATGCAAGCATGGCATCCTCCAACCCCACCACCTCCTACAATGCAAGCATGGCATCCTCCAACCACACCACCTCCTTCAATATGAGCATGGCATCCTCCAACCACACCACCTCCTTCAACACAAGCATGGCATCCTCCAACCACACCACCTCCTTCAACACAAGCATGGCATCCTCCAACCACACCACTTCCTTCAACACAAGCATGGCATCCTCCAACCACACCACCTCCTTCAACACAAGCATGGCATCCTCCAACCACACCACTTCCTTCAACACAAGCATGGCATCCTCCAACCACACCACCTCCTTCAACATGAGCATGGCATCCTCCAACCACACCACCTCCTTCAATATGAACATGGCATCCTCCAACCACACCACCTCCTTCAATATGAACATGGCATCCTCTAACCACACCACCTCCTTCATGCAAGTGTGGCCTCCCTGCCCTCACCACCTCCTTCAATGCAAATGCAGCACTCCCTGCCCTCACCTGCCTGCTGCCCTGTCTCCTTCAACATGAGCACAGCCCTGCCACCCCCACCTCTGCCTTCAGTGTGAGTGGCTGCTGATGCCCAAGGTAAATTGTATATATTATTTATTACTTGTTCAAATTGTAGTTACAAGCTGTATTGACCTATGATTAATTTGAATTTTTTTTTTGATTTCTGTACTTGAGTATGGAGCAAGAGCCAATTAATGTACTTAAACATATTCAAACCAAATGTCTATGACAAAGCCTCTGCTTTAATCAAAGTCTACTGGGGGGTTATGGATTTCATCCACTGTCCACACTTATGATGTTCTTGTTCAACTTTGATGGGGGCCACAGTCCAAGTTCTACCATGGAGAATGTTAGTCAAGAGTCAAGACAAAATTTTCCATGTGTCTATCAAGTATACTCTCAGATATTTTTATTTGATGCACCCAATAACAAATAACAGAAAAAACATGGACAGCAGAGAAAGAGAAAAAGACTCATACTGCTGTGCTTGCAATGGCCCACAGCCCCCAAGTACAATCATTGGTTGATTGTTGGATTCTGAGAGTCAGCCAGTGCTAGTGTATAGGTCAATCCATGGACCACTAACAATCTGCCACAGTTGTAGTCCCTAACATGCACATCAGCCTTAAATTTAAATATGAATGGAAAAAACACAATAGTACACACATTGCCATGGGGTGTAATGCTCAAGATGATGACATTGACTTCAGAGAGGAGATCACAGCATAGGTTAATGATTGCACAAGTGCTTTTGCAATTGATTTGCATCAATTATTATACTGTTATAACCAAGTTATAAACCAATTAATACTACATAGTACAAATGTGAGGCTTAACCTGTCCAAACTGCCAAACAGCTGTCCCCAAACTGCCCTGTAACTGTTTGACCTCTTCAGTATTCAAACATGGGATGATTTTGGGACAGATAATAGCCATTTCACACTGTCATTGCCCACTACTGTCAACAGGATGGTTGGCAGCCTACCTCTCATGCATGGAGTCCCTCAGTGTTCAATCACTGTGTTAATTTCTGTGTCAGAGAACACATGACTTAAGGAGGTCTTTACACTCCTCCAGGTGATCCAATTGGATTCTGTTCAGATTCTGAGCAGATTCTGAGCATTTTGGGTGAGGTTTTTAAAGTCTGAGCAAAATCCGAACAGAGTCCTTAGATTTTGACTACTTAGTCTGAGTGGATTCCAAGTGGACTCTGAGTAGATTTTAAGTGAAATATTAACTTTTACAGTAATAGCTATACATTTTAAGAATTTCAAGCCAAAGTAGCACTTATTTATATCTGTTTGTAATTTTATTGCATAAACAACTACAAACATGCACAAATAAGAGCTTCTTTGATCTATAGTACTTATTACAACAGTAAGATAATCAGAAAAATTCAACAAATCAAAGGATAAATGTAAATATTTGTATATATTTATTCATATCTCACATTGTAGAGACTATTAATAGAAACATGCCACTATTTGTTATATATAAATTGAATAAGAATTGCACCTGCAAATTACAAAATACTGACCAAATCACAAGTTTTTAGTTTATTAATATCACTTTATTGATACTATTGTGACCCCTAATATACTTAAATTATACATATACATAGAAAATCAAAAATTCATTGCTATATGTACTATATTTGGCTGGAACCATATTTATTTGTATTTGGTGATTATACAATAAAATTATGAATTGGAGATTTTTTCTCTTAGTACTATAGAAATAATTAACTTACTTAAGTATTTGATAGTCTACAGGTGACCAATCAATGCTTATTAATGTAATTACATAAGCATATTTACCTTATACCTTATAAGAAAGTGCTAATGTTTATTTGTATTTGTTTGAGATGTTTTGATGATTACTAATCTTTAAGCTTTGCCACTATTAATGCTTAGTAATATGATTACACAAGCTTTTTAATGATGCTTGATGCTTACTATGCTTGAATAGTGTCTTAACTTCTGCTTAGATTCACTCAGACTCAGTTCAGACTCAGCTCAGACTCAGCTTAGACTAAGCTCAGACTTAACTCAGATTTCACTAATAAAAATGTATTGAATTTAGTGAAAATGAATTGAATATCTAGTCCAAGCTCAGTCTGTTTGGAGTCTGAGCAGTCTGAGTGGAATCTGATCAGATCACCTGGGGGAGTGTAAAGTACTGGGAACATAGGACCCAGCAGCATACTGATGAAGGATATCTGAATTTGTGTGTCAGTTAAGATTGTATTTCATTGAAGAAAAGACAAGAACTTACAGCAACTGCATTCCCAATGATAGATGGGATGAACCAAATGGTGATTTCTAAAGTAAATGCAAGAACCATATAGAAGAAGATGATTTGTTCACTAACTAGCTTATTGAGCCACATCAGGCATATATGGCCAAGTGTTAAACCTGTAATATTCATACTCAAACAAAGCTTAAAGATAAAGATATGAACTAAATTACATACCACCAAAGAATCCAGAGGAGATGTAACCAGTGGAATGCCCTCCACCATGCTTTTCAATGATTCCTAAAACAAAATATGAGGATCATCACCACAACATTGAAAGTAGCTACAGTGTTCTGATGGTCCTTGAGACAAATGCTCTCAGGCATGTCAACACAATCTCACAAGAGAGTGCTGAGGTTGATATGCAAACTACTAACTCAGAGAGAGAGAGAGATGAGGGAGGAGTGAGACCAATAGTATTGGCAGTAGAAACAATCAGCTAAAGACTACAGAATAGTAATTACAACAACTACTATATATACTAAGAAACATGCTCATAAAGAGTCATGGCATAGGTGAGTCAAGGCATGTGTAGTATGTATGTCTTTAATAACTATGACTGTGCACTGCAGCTGCATACTGTGACATGTGTTACAATTGTGTTTATACTAATAATAGAATGAAATGAAATATGTACAACTAAGGTATGTTATCCTCATGTATCAACATGAGTCAGCTTTGTTTGGTTTTGTTGTTGAAATTATAGAAACTGTTTGATAATTAGAAAATAAAACTAAAAGAATAATGAAAATAAACAGTTCATGACAAATGCTGATATCTTGAGTGCCACATACCTTATTGTTCTTAATTTTTGTATAAACTTATATATAGCTTGTATCTATCTCTATACAAATTTTGAAAAGCATTGGACCAACAGGTCAAGGTCTGCTGTACCCACATCAATGTAGAAAATTTGTGACTTTGACACTGGTTCACTCATTGATGTCAACTGGATTCCCTGGCCTGGTAATTCCATGCCCTGTGATACCTGTGTCACACATGTCTCAAGGAGTGAGAAATGTGACATTTGGATACCCAATCTCATTTATGCCCTCATAGATTTAATTCATTATGAACTTTTGTATATTTTATAGTAGTCAGTAGAATAGACCCTAGTCTTTCATATTATCCACTTTTTATTGTGTAGAAGCAATGTGTGTGGTTATAGATTTGTATGCAAACTTTTGTGTCTGAAGGACCATCAGAACACTGTATAGAAGTGAGAACAATGTAGTGGAAGGACCAATGAGGCTGAGCAGAGAAGTAGGTGGTGAGGAATGGGGATAGGAATGCCTTGAGACCTATATTGGTGGTTGAAAATCCTGCTTTGCAATTTGAATACAAAAACAGATATACCATATGTGGCATGCATTATCCCAAGTTTGGTGCTCATGTTATCTTTCAGAGAAGTGACAAAGCCATTGGCTTGAGTGTTCTGCCAAAGAATGTGTGAATTGGATAAGAATTCCAAAGTACAAACAAACTCACCTGGAAGGAAAGCCCAAATCCTATGAAAGCAAAACCTACCACTGTTACTGGAAATTGTGGTGAGGGTGTGATGATGATATATCCTATCAACTTGTTAAGTCCAGTATTGGAGAACAGAGACTTAAGTGCAGAGTTGTAGAATACCAAGGCACAGAGTTGGATTGCCTTGAGGGCATAATAGGGACTTTGGCTTCAGCTTATGTGCTGTTCCCCTTTCCACTAGCTGCC
>JASFCW010000343.1:0-12496 GCA_036936985.1 Crucibulum cyathiforme
ACTGCAAAGAAAAGCCATTGAAGTTCTTCACTGTATCCCTTAGGATCGCTAACGGGGTCTCTCGAGAATTTATGCTCCTTATCGAACTGGCCGGCAAGGTAGACAAGAATCGCAGATGTCTCGAATACGGGGAAACCCTCATGCGTAATTGCGGGAATACGGCCGTTGGGGTTGATCTGTATCGTGTATCAATAACTAAAATATTAACGACAGCCTGTCAATAGAAGTTGCTCACCTCAAGGAACCATGGTGCTTTCACCTGGTTGTGAACCTTGCCGATGTCAGCGTCACGAATGCTCATGGAGACAGTTCTGCTCAGATCATTAGAATATTGGTTCCAGTGAATAACATACAGACGTACTCATAATCGGGCCCATTGTACGTAGCCTTAAACTACCAGTTAGCACTCACGAACGCATTGAAGCCACGCGTCACGTACCTTAAGCTCCTCCAGTAAAACCGAGATAGGGTGGCCGTTGGGCGTTCCCTGAGTGTACAGGACAACGGGCTTGGTGGAAGTAGCGGCCATGGATGGGTGTTTTGGTGTAGAGGTTGAGTCTGTGAGAGTAATGGCATTCTGAGCGAGCTCGTTTATTACTTATACATCTCATCTTGAATGGAATGGCGTCATCCGTGTGCAATTGGGCCGAGGCTGCTTGGTAAGGTGGTTGGTAAGATATTCCCCGCTTATTCCCGTCTCAGTGAGCGATTTGTGAGCACCATAGACTCCCAGCTTTACACCAGCCTTCACGATTATACTACCCGAGTATGTATTGAGAGAATCAAGCTTAGAAAGCAAAAGGACATGTGAACCTGATAATGTTACAGAAATATATGGCAATCGGACTAAGTATA
Organism: Crucibulum cyathiforme; assembly: GCA_036936985.1. Lineage (NCBI taxonomy): Eukaryota > Fungi > Basidiomycota > Agaricomycetes > Agaricales > Nidulariaceae > Crucibulum > Crucibulum cyathiforme. The sequence goes on from JASFCW010000343.1 coordinate 856, forward strand.
GAACACATGATGGACTATTTCCAATTTAAGCTCAATCCGGGGGAATCTAAAATTATCATACCTTCGAACCCTTTGTAACCTATTTAAATTCCTTCTTTCGAGAGCACTGTAGTTGTGCCTCCAGACAACCCTTCTATAGTTATTTGGACCAACGGGTGACTAGGATATTCGGCACGTCGCAAGTAATCAGGAATCAAATCTCTTAGATTCGTGCTCTCTTTTTCCGTCCTGATATTCAGTTCAACTAATGATGGAGTCATGAGTGCTGGGAGGATGCGAAGAAGATGATCAGTGCGGAGACAGTCAAATTTCAGAGAGCGTAATTTGAGTAGCTCAACTAGACTGTGGTGTTGTAGGTGAACGTCACCTTGTAAGGAAAAAAGGCCAGAGATACGCAAATATTCCAAATGGGAAGTCTCTGCTAGAGAATTTAGCAGATGATCGTAATCGGGAGACTGAGTGGTCAAGTCTAGTCTCGTAATCTGCGACCACGGAAGAAACATATCTTGCAAAGACTCTCGCAAGTCTACGTCTAGAAGCAGCGAAGATAGCTTCAGTGCATTTTCAAATGTACGACGTGGAAGTGGATGGGATGGATATGCAGGGAGGATGAGACTCAAAGTGTGTAAATTCGAGAGATTAAGTGGTAATCCTTCTTCAGACAAAGAGAAGAGTTTTGGGGTGTAATGATGCTGGAATCGCTCTTCGACGGTAACGGAGTACCAGCGATGAGAAGAGCATCTGAGAATTTGTATGATTTCGTCAACCCCATTCATCCTTGTCGCTGCAGGAGAAGGAAAAAACATCTGAATCGAAAGGCTCCGATCTCCACTACGGTCGATACAAGCGTTTAGCTGTTTGACGGCACGTCGGCAGTTCATTCGCTTCAGGTTGACGGAAATTGATGCCCAAGCTTCTTTGGTTGACAGAATGACACTCCGCCAGAACGCGCTTACTTGCGTAACATTCCATGGGAAGTTGTCTAGTTCATCGACGCGAATGGGAGATGATATATGAAGGAAGATGAGTCTGAGAATCTCAGGTGGCAGTCGACGAACGGGTGAAAGAATAGATTTGTGTGCGTCGATGTGTGCTGCGAGGTGTTCTCGCTGAGAAATGAGCTGGGAAAGTAACTCTTTCGTTTTGGATATTTGTGCATCTAGTTTCTGAATCTCTGCAATACCTTCACCAATGATATTACTGGCATATAAAGCATCCTCGTAGGATGGGGTATCGTTAGACTTGCAGAGTGGCGAGGCCGTTGTACTAGCGCTAGCGTCGATGTTATTGTTCATTTCCTTTGATATGCCACGGTTGATGCAGAGCGTGTGGTGACTAACTGCGCTTGTAAGTTACTAATTACAAGACTAAATGTAACGAAGAGCATAGTACTTACTGTATATTGTGGCAGAGACACAACAGTGAAGCCGTTCGAGATAAAGAAGCGATTTGACAGTGTGAATAAGAATTAAGGGATGGGTAGACAGGAAGGACTGTACGTACTATCCATCCTCACGTTGATGAAATGTGGAGACTGACGTCACTGAGTTCCAGGTCCAGTTAGACACGAGTAGTTGGGAATTAGTTAAGAAAATGTCTAGATCCCATCCACGAGTACGACAGCAATGACGCAAACGAGAAGCTTAAAAGGCTAGGCACTGTTTATTAACGGATACAGCAAAAGGGAAGGAATGGAATTGAATAACATCGACAAATGTAAAAGCAACGCCGAGAGTCTTTGAAGGAGAGTTGGGGAGGACATGCAGGATTTTAGTTAGCAGGGAGAGAACGTGTAGGCATATACAAAGATGTGGATGAAAAATAGTATTACTCACCATCGTTCCCTGGTGTGAAAGGATAGAAAACACACGAAGATGTAGTTGAAGTTCATGAGTTGTACAGGGCTGGCCACGTTATTGAATCACTGGAAGAGCGTCAAGGAAATGATAGCCGACCAATGAGACCTTTGCAAAGTTCATGTGTGTAATATCGATGCTGATTTTATCTCTTGGTTTTGAGTTTTCACGAAACGTTCCCCAGTCTCTATGATTCCCTTTTTTCACAACGGATTGAAGCGAATAGAAGCTGAAATATTGTCAAATATCTTACGCTAACGCGTATTGATGTTGAGTCGCGATTGAATAATCAAGGAATGGGAAGTAAATGATGTGGTTGAGTTGTCGGCGGTGTCGCGGTGTTTGTCAAGGGTGAGTTGAGAAAAGTTGAATTCGTGAAAAAGTTCCGATACTGCTTAGATCATTTGTTACTTTCTCAATGTGAACAAACATCGGCATGATCTGGAGCATTACATCGCGAGGTTGTAGGCATGGACCAACGATGACCAACTTCCACAGCAAGCTGAAACTGAACTCTCTATACCCCCAAGATCCCAAGTGCTGAAAGTAGTCGCTGGTGGCAAAGCGTGGAACCCTCTTGTAACGACACTAAACTGCGATAGGTGAGTTGAATTCATTGTTCATGGCAAGTATGCAACCTTGTTGAACATATATTGGGTCGGTCCAGCCGAAAGGGATCGGGGCCCCCGTCGAGTGCTCTCGCTCGTTGTAGACGATCTGCGCAAAAGTTGAAACTTGAAAGTACGCTGCTGACGTCACCACCCCCGATTCTGCTCGGTCGCGTATTGGGGGCATGTGACACACGGGAAATCACGTACGGAGTGTGAAGATCCGGCGGGCCGTGTTTCAGTTTGCCTTGCCATCTCACCCGCTCCTGTGTCTCCCGAATCCGATGAACGTGAACGCAGCTATTCGCTCGCTTTGTTTGCTATCTGAAGGAGGCAGAGAGGCGATTGTATATCGATAACACCGCAAGAATAGGATAGGCGAGCAACGAGGAAGGGGGGAGAGTAGAGAACGTGCGCCGACGGAACGATATCATCCAGAACCTGCCCCGGACCGAGAGCTCCATAGTCTCTTAATCCCTCCTCCCGCCCGAAGGCTCATCCTTTTCCAATCTTTTTTCGCCTCTCTCCTTAACACTGCTACACCCTGCTCTGTGCTCTTACCCCTACCCCTCCATCTAACAAAGATGGCCATCCTGCGCCGTATAATCAATCGGCGCACCCTCGCACTCGCAGCTGGGGGTACAGTCCTCGCAGCGGGAGGCGGGTACTGGTACCTCAACTCCGGACCCGCATACCCAAGCTCGACGCTCGAGACGCGTCGTCCACCGCCGCCGTGGACACCCCCGAGTAGGAAGGAGATGTTGGATCGACTCAAGGCGTCTGGGGGTGGGGGCGGACTACCTAGGAAGGGTAGTGTTACTACACTGAACGTAGGAGCAGGGGAACACGACGACACCGAGTTCGATCTGCTCGTCGTTGGAGGAGGAGCTACTGGCGCTGGTGTTGCTGTTGACGCTGCGAGCCGTGGACTGAAGGTTGCCTTGGTGGAGAGGGATGATTTCTCTGCTGGTGAGTTGCTCTTGACATTCTCTTCTTTCTTTCGCTGTGGTCTCTCCTTACACGGTCTTCGCGCTGACACTTAGACTCTATATCCCCCTAGGCACCTCCTCAAAATCAACCAAACTCGTCCACGGTGGCGTTCGCTACCTCCAAAAAGCCGTCTTCGAGCTCGACTATGACCAGTATAAGCTCGTCCGCGAGGCTCTACACGAACGCCGCATTTTCTTGCAGACGGCTCCTTATCTTTCGAACATGCTGCCCATTATGTTGCCGATATACAAGTGAGTGGTTGTTTTCATTTCAGAGGATTATGGGGGAGGACGGACGCGGGAATGTTAATGTTATCACCCGTGCGTGCGTGCGTGCATGGACGGCGTTTTGCGTTCTGCGTAAGCCATAGTCGCACATGGTCTTCGAGGATGGAAATTCATACACTCATTTCCGAACTTGCTATCGGTGTGGGTGGACGGACGTGCGGGGGCGTCTTGGTGGGGTCGTCGGTCCATGCAAGTACCTTCCTTCCCAACCGTGGCCAGCTACGAGTATCGCTCTGTCAGGACGAAGAACGATGACGACGAGCGTCCACTTAGTTATACTTATCCTCCCTCCGCTTTCCACACATCCAATCTAATCTAACCTACCCCACCCCTCCCTATCCCTTCCCACTCCTTAGATACTGGCAAGTCCCATACTACCTCGCCGGGTGCAAGATGTACGATGTCCTCGCTGGCAAAGAAAACATGGAGACCAGCTACGTCATGAGCAAGGGCAAGGCGCTGGAGACGTTCCCTATGCTCAAGAGCGATGGGCTTGTGGGCGCGGTGGTTTATTATGATGGTGAGTATGGGGGGTTCGAGTTCTTTCTTGGATGGGGGAGACATTCCCATGTTCTGATTACTGATTTCGTCATCGGCCCTCCAGGACAACATAATGACTCTCGGATGAACATTGCACTCATCATGAGCGCAGTCAAGCACGGCGCGGTCGCCGCAAATTACTGCGAGGTCACCAAACTTAGCAAGGACGGTAACGGCAAACTCAACGGCGCACGCGTAAAGGATACTTTGACCGGTGACGAATGGGATGTTAGAGCCAAGGTACGCTTTTCATCCATCCGCTGGACGTACCGTCCGTCCCAAGTGCCAATCGCTAACTACGCCCATAACAATAGGGTGTAATCAACGCAACCGGGCCCTTCTCCGACGCCCTACTCACACTCGACAACCCCTCTCACAAACCCATCGTCCAACCCTCCTCCGGCATCCACATCACCCTCCCCAACTACTACTCCCCTCGCAAAATGGGCCTGCTCGACCCCGCCACGTCCGACGGACGCGTCATCTTCTTCCTCCCCTGGCAAGGCAACACCATCGCAGGCACAACCGACACCCCCGCGCGCGTCGAACGCGATCCCAAAGCGAGCGAAGAGGATATCCGATGGGTACTTGAGGAAGTCAGGAGCTACCTCAGCCCGGATATCAAAGTCCGTCGTGGGGATGTGTTGAGTGCGTGGAGTGGCTTGCGCCCGCTTGTGATGAACCCAGGGGCGGCGAGTACGGAGGGTTTGGTGAGGAATCATATGATTCATGTTAGTGAGAGTGGGTTGTTGACGATCGCGGGTGGGAAATGGACGACGTATAGGAGTATGGCGGAGGAGACGGTGGATGTGGCGGTTAAGACGTTTGGGTTGGAGAAGAGGGTGAAGAGTGGGTGTGTTACGGAGACGCTGAGGCTGGTGGGGAGTCATGGATGGAGTCGAAATATGTTCATTGGGTTGATTCAAACTGTGAGTATTCATCATGATGTGATCTCGTTGACAAGAGCGCCTGATATCTTTTTTGATTTTATAGTACGGTCTGGAAACGGAGGTTGCTAAACACCTTTCTGAGAATTACGGTGATCGCGCTTGGACGGTCTGCTCGCTCGCTGAGCCGACTGGTGAAAGCTGGCCTTTATACGGAACGCGTCTGACACCTCAGTATCCCTGTATGTCCTCTTTCCATTTCCTTCCTCATTCTCATACTAACACCCCTTCTCAGATATCGAAGCCGAAGTCCGCTACGCCGTCCGGCACGAATACGCCCTCACGGCAATCGACGTCCTCGCCCGCCGCACCCGCCTCTCTTTCCTCAACGCTCACGCTGCACTCGAAGCCCTACCGCGTGTCGTTGACATTATGGCAGACGAATTCAACTGGTCTCTCAAAGAACGCAAGAAGCAGATCAAAGACGCCGTCGAGTTCCTTAGCAGTATGGGTCTCGCACCTGGCTACCTCGAGCGCACGATGATCCCTGAGCCCGAACCCCGTGGGTTAATCGAGAAGGTGGACGTTGCGTTTTGGCATGGGATGTCGGCGGTGATGAGGGCTGTGGGCCTTGGTTCGCCCGTGAGGGAGTCAGTTTATTATGGACCTGCGAGGGCGCGCTTTGAGAAGGGAGAGGTTGCTGCGCTGCGTTTGGCGTTTGAGAAGCGTACGGGAGCGGCGGATACGGTTCTGGTTGATGATATTTGGGGGTTGGTTAAAGAGGTTCCTGGATATACTGGTGTGTCGAGAAAGGAGTATGATTATGTCCTTGAGGAGGCGGGATTCAAGGATAGGAAGGATATGGACTTTGAGGAGTTCGTTGAGGTGTGTTTTATCTCCTTTCTCTCTCTCGTTTGATGAATAACTCTTTTTTGCGTTGTAGGTCTTTGGTAACCTGAAGGACGTCGCGTTCGCACCTGTTGCTAGCAAACAAAAGAAGAGGTTGAGCATACCAGTAGAAAAAAGCGGTGGTGGCGTATAAGCTTACTTTCTTCCTCTGCCTAAATCTTAGATGCGACTTCCTTTCTCTTGACTCGCATTTACGTATAACATGAACTTGGATTAAGTATGTCTATCTTATCTTTATGTGTGATGGAGGTCTATTTTCATATAAAGACAAGTCTTGTGAGGAATATCCAAGAGATTGGAGATCAAGGGTAAAGGATAGCAATCCTTTTTGGTGATCTTGTTGAGACCTCAGAAATCTACACAAAGCTGAAGGGAGCTGTCCTTTTTCTGAATAAAGAGAATGGGTGCACCATGCAGAGAGTTGGTTGAACAAATGAAACCATTGGCAAGGTTTTCATCAATGAATTCTTGAAGAGTGGAGAGCTCGGATTGCAAAAGGGAGTAGATGGTGCCAAGAGGTGGTGAAGTACCTTCCTCAAGATTTATCTTGAGACTGTAAGGGCAGTGTGGGGTGAGTTTATTGGCCTTGGCTTTACTGAATATATCTGCAAATTCATGATATTTGGCAGGCACAGTTGAGAGGTCAATGGTTTCAGCAGTCCCTGCAGCTAGAGTAGCCATAGGGGTAGACAGGTTGGAAGGGTGAATTTGGAATACTTGAGTGCCCTCTAACTTGATGGCTTGTGAAAAGGCCACCAAGTTGATCAGAGAGACCAAATGTTTTCTACATGGAGTATCCAGTGGTGAAGGTGGAGAAGGGTTTTCTGCTGCAGGCAAGGTAGCTGCACATGTGGAAAAGGTCAATGAGTGAGGAGATGACTCTGTGGGACAGAAAGAAACTGTTTTGGCAACCCAATCAATCAATGGATTGTGCTGGCAAAGCCAATCATATCCAAGAATCACAGAGCAAGCAGAGTCTAGAGGAATTACAAAGAACTCAAGAGCTAGGATTTCACCAGTAGGAAAAACAGCATGAAGGGTTAAAAATATCTTTAAAATATTAAAATCTGGAAGAGGTATTGTAGACTTACTGTAGTACGTCTCTGCATGCAGTGTTACATGCTATATCTATGTGTTTGACACTGCAAAGAGTTGAAATACTCTACAAATGAAGTCCTAAATATATAGACTACTGGAAGCATTTGCTTTAAGTATGAAAAAATGCATCAATTAGTATATACATCAGCACTATGGCAACTTCCTGCATTTTAAATTACATTTGCAGTGTTTATGGTGTACTGTCTTAATTGGATGGCTCACATTTCGAAGTATTAATCAATAACACCATTATATGAATGTGACTCCTGTTTTTGCATTGTCTTATATAAAGCATTACACCAGTGTGCCTCACTTAACTGTAAGGGGTGGGATAAAGGCAGACACCTGACACTGCGCCCAACTACTGTTTTTGGACATCAAATGCTTAACAGCTTTTGCCAGAGGGTGTGTTGCTTACAGATCATGACTGTATTTGATCAATATGACATATCTTGAGAACTGCCAGACATTGATATGCTGCAAACTGGGACTTGCCTGACATGATGTATTGGGATACATCACTTGATATCTCTTATCTGATATGATACCTCAGTTAAGTTTGGAGATCACTGGTCTCATGGCACAGAAGACAATTCACAAATATATACAAAGTATTTGCACATATGTGTCTTTTCACAATGCTATTGGTAAATAGATGTCAATAAACTTCATGAAAGACTCGTGATTGGGACAGTATTTTGTGATTTGTGGGTGCAGTTCTTATCTAATTTTAATGCAACCAAAAATGTCATGTTTCTATTAATAGTCTCCTCAGTTTGAGAGATTAATAGTTGCTATCATGTAAATATTCATTTTGTCACTTATGCTATTATAGATGCTGATGAAGATTGTATTACACTACAACCGGCTTCAAGTAAATAGTTGTAAATAAACTTTAATTATCCATAACATGGTTAGTAAGTACATGTCAATAAAGTCTGAAATGCTTGCTATTCAGACAAGTCATACAATGGGACTCATTGGAAGCAAATTGTTGCATCTTCACAACTGTACACAAATATTTGTGCTCAACTGCTCTTGATAAACAGATGTCAGCAGCATGCAAAAAGCCTTGTGATTGGGACTGTATTTTGCAATTTGCAAGTGCAATTGTTGGCTAATTTAAGGCAATAAGCTATGCCATGGTCCTGATAATAGTTTCTAAACTTTGAGATATTTCTCTAGTCACTTCTGCTGTTATAGGTGCTGACAATGAGTGTATTACACCTATGGAGACTATGGCAAATATAGGCTAGCTGACCACAATGCTGTTTGTAAACACATGTCAATAAATTTCAAAAGACTTACAATTATGAACATTATTTGTTGATTCAAACTGATACAGAAATAGAAACAAGTACAAACAAAAGCTTCCTTGATTGAAACTATCTTTTATAATGATAAACTTTAAAATAAATTAGTAATAGTTCTTGATAACAAATAATAGACCTAATTATGAAAAATTTAATGAGACATTAATGGCTAACCAAAGATGTACATATAGAAATCAATTGTGCACTATTAGAGTATATAAAGGGCCACAATGCTATTAATAAATAGATGTCAACAAATCCAAAAGACTCATGATTTGGGTTAGTATTTTGTGATTTGCAGGCACAATTTTTATTCAATTTCAATGCAACAAACAATGTTATGTTTCTATTAGTAGTCTAGATATTAACAAATATATACAAATATTTGCATTTAACAATGCTCTTTCAAAGAATATTAAATAGAACCAAATATGTCAAAATAGGAACGAATAAGAGCTCTCAAACTGATACTATTTAAAAAATTCTTTCTTCCTAACTTAAATTCTAATCTATATAAATGTTGATACATTCAGCTTTATTGACTGTATTAATATTTTTATAGTGACCATGATTAACTAGTCTATTTCAATGATGCTGTAGTGATTATAACTAGTCTATTATTTACTCAAATTTAATGCTTCTATAGAGACCATAACTAGTTTATTATCTAGTCAATTGTATAATTCTATAGTGACTATGACTAGTTTATTATATAGTCTATGCTAATACTTCTATAGTCACTATGACTAGTCTATTGTCTAGTCAATTTTAATGCATCTGTAGTGACTATAAATAACCTATTATTTAGTTAACTTGTCAACTATAATAGGGTACTCCTCATATAGAATTATTACTTAGGCTATTCTTGGACTAATGTACATTTCTTTATATTTAGCCATATTTAGCCAATATCCTCTGTTGATGTCTTTATGATTTTCACTCTACAAATACACTGCATGCTACCAATAATATTGAATACACTTACAGTGTGTGTATGAATTGAGTCATTGAAGTTCCCACAGACTTTGTCTATTGACTGTAATATACTTCTGGTGATGATGGAAAATGAGAATAGAACCAAGGCATGAGCAAGGATATGTATAATGTAAATATCAAATAAGTTGAGAAGAAAAAGCCAACATTGTAGGCTTGCTTCTACAAAAAAAACAGTGAATTTCAAGTGACAGTTTTTAATAATGAACAAAATTAGGGAGTGGTGAAGTCTTGTAAATATCTAACCAAATTGAAGCATGAGCAAGGATACATATATATGAGGATGAGCAATAGGACTAACATTTTTCACAACTGTCAAATCTTGAAAATGGTCAGAAGGTAGTGGAGGGTTACTGGAAGAGGATGGAGGATAAATCATACAGACATTGGCTTCAGCTTATGTGCTGTGCCCTTCACAATCTATTCAGTGTCCTAGTATTTGCAAGGAGTCTAATGAGAAGTCAGAAGCAAGTCAGAGGGGGTTCAGAGTTGTTACCAGACATAAGTCTTAATAATGAGGGTGAGATAGATAAAGAGTAGAGTGGTTTAACTTTAATATTTGAACTGAGGGGTGGAGGATACAAGCAGAGGGTATTTGTACTACAGAAGATAACTAGGGATGAATAAGAGACAGAATGGTGGTGTGATGTAAAGGGGCTGTGATGATAGTATCATAGAGACTAAGAAATTGGTCATAACAGAATGAGGGGAGTGGAATGTTGGAAGGGGTGATGTAGAAAAGCTATGCAAAACTAAGATCAATTGTAAGAGTACTATGGTGATGAAACATATATACAAATAAGGAAAACAAGGATCATAAATGGAAGGAGTGTTGGAAGGAAGTTGGAAGGATGGAAGGTGAGTGCAAAGTTTCAGGATGTGACAACAACAGAATAAAGCTGAATTTCAAGCTTCAGAACATAAAACAACTAAAGTTATATATAGGGGTTTGAAATATGAAATACAGGACAAGTTATCAACAAGTGTTTGTGGATATACTTCAGTTATACCACCACTATATATGAGCTTGGTGGTATGTGCATTCTACATACCACCATGTTGGAGTATAATCTGGCACTTGCCAGAATATTAATCATCACTCTGCATTAGTAATTAGCTTACTAATTACTAATACTGTAGACAGTAGTAGAAAGTACTAGATACATTAATTAGAGGTATATAAACTGTAGCTATAGTAGAGTACACCTCATGGATTTGTAACCTATAGCCTAACAGCTTGTACCTAGTGCATATTTCTACAACACACCACTATATATGAGCTTGGTGGTATGCTCACTCTATATACCACCATTATATAATTCTATAACTCAGATATTATAAAGCTGAGCAGTAAGATTTCTGCAACTCAGACATACTACAGTGTAGTGACAGTCCTTGAGACAAACGCCAATACCTTGGGCAGAACATGTCCGATTATTCTAAATTTTTGTATGCAATTATATCTAGCTTGTATCTATTTCCATTCAAATTTTCAAAGGCGTTGGTCCAATAGGTCAAAGTCTGTACCCAAATCAACTTGGGGTTGTGGGCCATTGCAAGCATGGCAGTACGAGTCTATTTTTCTTTTTCTATTGTCCATGATCTTAATTCAGTAGCACTTCACATAATACTATCTGAGAGTATGTATGGCTAATACTGTTTGTATCTGACTGTATGTAAAAGGCACTGTTGTAAGCATCAAAAGAAAGAAAGGAAGCAAGGAAATGATTTTAGATCTGCTTTACTGGAACTGTCTGTACTAAGTATTCTCAGTTCTGAGAGCAGAGGTTTTTGTTAGACCCAGTCCAAAACCTCTTATTTAGAGTTAATAGAATATGTATAGGGTTACTGAATCCGATTTGAGGGCCACTGAGTGAGAACTGAATGCACAGTAAGTTACCGAGGGTAGCGTGGTGCTTTAACAAGGTGCGAGGATGATTTGAGAGTGAAGTGTCGAGTCCGGTAGCTGGAGCAGAGGCTCAATGGCTATGAGCGAGTTACTGAGAGGGAGATTGTAGATGAGGGAAGTGGGAATGAAAGATCTGGCTGGAGCAAGGCTCTACAGCTAAGGAATGATCAGGGAGGATATGGATCACTATGAGACTTGAAGACGAGGGAGATCCGAGCCAATATAGATGGATTGAGACAGATATAATTGGA
>JASFCW010000344.1:0-12495 GCA_036936985.1 Crucibulum cyathiforme
ACATTTTAGCAAAATCACACATGCTACAAATATGACTGTAGCAAATGTAATTTTCTTTCTATTTAGCTAACATGCTACAATACTGTAGATCAGAGTCATACCTTCGTATTAAAATTTAATCACAGAGAATGATCGGGAAACAGTAAAAATATGGATGCAACAAGTTGCACAACCCTCAAAAAATTGTCATGTGCATTCTTTTTGCACGCCACTGTATCATATTGAATTTACCTGATCATGTCTCTGATTTGGGCAGTGGACCGACAAAATCAATCCCAATAATTGCCATGGTCGCCTCGGAACAGGTAAAGTCATAAGTAACCCCATTGGTTTGTGTGCTCAACTTGCTCATTGCACACATAGAACATGATTTGCAAAATTCATCAACGTCTGCAATCATGGAGTTCCACCATACCTCTTCATGCAAGAAGTTAGCCATTTTACAGGATCCTAGGTGAGCCAGTATTGAATGTGCATGAGTTATTATAATCTCTCTAGTATTTTGGGTACCAACTATTATGTTGGGAATACACAGGCATTCCACTCCATCGTGCTTATAAAACACTAATCCCTCATGTTCATAGAAATCTCTAAAATCTTCTGGTTTCTGCAATATTTTCCTGAAGAAAGGATCTTTGTGATATCTATATTTCAAGCTCTTTGGCATTGGTAAGCCCAAATCTCCAGATGTCAATACAGTCACTAAATCTCGTATTTTTGATTAACTTTTGTCTTTCAAGTTTAAACTTCCCAGTGCTTTCTGTGTATGTTTGAAGACCTCTTCATTGGGTGCTTTTTCAGTGATGAGATTGCAAACCTCATCAGAATGTATGTCGTCACTTGACTTCTCGATGTCAGGATCGTTCTCCTCATTTAATTCATTATTGATTTCATTCTGGCTTATTGAATTTAAATGTTCATCTTGTGATGCATCTTTGTTGCAACGTTTATGACCACTATATGTCCTAAGGCCTGCTCCTGATTTTTGTAATCTTGTCGAATGTCGAGGTGAGTCTAATTGATCCTCCAATTCTGCAAATACTGCTGAACCAGTATATACAGCCATTAATGATTCCTTTTCATTACTGTGGGGTGATATCATCTCATCCTCACTATCATCTAGGCCCACATATTCGCTCTCAGCAAGAACAACCCCCAACAGTTCGTCACTGTATATCCGTGATAATGCATCTGCAAGGACATTGGTCTCTCCAGGTATATAATTTATTTTGAAGTTAAATTTGTTTAATACATCCAACCAATGGTGTTGCCTCGGTGATAGGTTCTTCTGTGTCATCAGGTGCTCCAACGCATGATGGTCAGTACAGATACAAATTTTGCGCCATGTAATATACCCCAGAATTGTTTTAATGATTCTATGATTTCCAACAATTCTTGTTTGTGCACAGGGTAATTCTTCTGCGCTGAATTAAATTTTCCTGACCAAAATGTAATTACTTTTGCTTTCTGTAGGTCATTTCCTTGACTAATATATCCACTAGCTCCAGTCAAGCATGTGTCTGTTACCAGGTTCAACCATTCAGCCTCTGGACTATAGTCAGGTGCAACTCTACAGTGGTTTCTCCACTTATGGACTGTCTCCTTAACTTGTTCAAAGGCGTGTTGTTCAGTAAAAGTCCACCACCATGATCTATTTCCACTGGTAAGCGAAGTTAATATTGCCACAGGTATCCTGATAGCGTTACAGTTATCCACTAGGTATCCAACCATTCCAATAAAACTACCCAGTAAGTCTTTGCTTGTTGGGGTTTTCCAATTAATGACGCAATCGACTTTATGAGGGTCCATCCTGATTCCCTTATGGTCGATTACATGCCCCAGAATCTTCAACTCTTCTGCAAAGAACTGCATTTTGTCTGCGCTTAGGTATAGTTTTTCTTTTCTCAAGATGTCAAAAACAATTCTAATATGCTTTATGTGGTCTTCAATTGTGTCCGAATATATAACAATGTTCTAAATAGACTTCCATGAATATACCAATATAAGCTGCAAATATATGATTCATTAATGACTGGTATGTTGCTCCCGCATTGGTATCACCTTGCTGCATCACCAGACTAACCATAGTCCCATCTGGTGTAGTAAATAGTGAATGAATTACATGTTCAGTAACAATGCAAATTTGTTCATAAGCATCTTTCCCATCTAATAATGTCCAATAGATATGACAAATAACATTTCTCAAGATAGCATTAATGTCTGGGAGTGGGGCTGTGAGCTTGTAAGTATTTTTGTTTTGTTCACACTTGTCCAACACTGTTTGTATGCTCAATTTTCCATCTTTCTTAGAGACTTTTGGTAATATTAACATCAGGGATGATACAGCTCCCGTTGCCACCTTCCAGTGGCCAGAAGCAATATATGCATCCTGCTTTTCACACCATAGTGGTTTCAATGCTTCTGAACAGTGCAAAGGTCTATATTTATAGACTTTATTCTCGTCTATCAAAGGTATAGTGTGATTTACTGCTCGAAAAGGTGGTATTTCTGTCTTTGAAGCTTCCTGACATAAATCTAATGCTTCTTTTCGCAGCATTTCACATAGTTCATTCATATCATGTTCCACTATGTCAGCGGTGGCTGAAGAAATGCTGATGACTTCGTCACCTTTCAATTCAAGTGGTATAGGCAATCCTACTGCTACTTGGGTTGGGTTTAATCCTATCACAACTTTGTGTTGGAAAATCCAAGGAGTTCCTAGGATCATATCATAATTATTAAGGTTTGCTATATCAAATCGTCGCTTGCAATCTATAGTCTGATACTTTATATTCAACTCAGTTGATGCATTTATTTTCGAACGAGAACTGTGTACTGCAAGTTGTAATGTTATTGGTTTTGCGAGTACATCTAATTCCAGTTCTAATTGATCTACTATTGTTGTAGATACAAAATCTGCCATAGATCCAGTGTCTATCAACACACATACAGGTTTATTATTCACCAAAACAGTTACTATTATCGGCTTAGGTATTTTCTGTTTAAAATCTTTGATTTTCATCGATGTGTGTTCTATTGCATTCAATTCAGCCGACAACTGATCAGGATCTGTTCCTCAATCACTAGATCTAAACTTCTTTGATTTACCTGGTGTCACTGCGTTCAAACGGATCATGTCTCCTTTGTTCTGCTCTAATTGGGTTTGCTCTGTGTGTACCATATGGCTCTGATCTGTTGATTGCAGTAGCCAGTACTGATCCAATATTGCAGTGATGTCAAAGCCAGGTGTTTGTATTTCCATGTGGGTAAGTAGGACTTCGGTATTTGTTCCTAGTAATTTGATTTTATACCCTAGTTTGTGTGGTAATACTTCCACTCTTTCTTCATCTGTCACATCAGCCCATGGGCTTTGATCTATCTCAACTGCAAAGTTAATGTGAAGCCAGTCAAGAGCAGGGTATTCCTCATCTGGTTCTCCAGTCCAAGGGAATGCCGTGTATTGTTCAGGATTTAAATCCCTTGGTGCATCTCTTATCACATTGTGCACACTAAAGTTTTCCCAAAGCATGTCTTTTACTTCAATCTGATAAGGGTAGGCATCATCCTCCCAATCTCTAACTTGGATTTGCGATCCAAGGTGTATTGTTGTAAAACAGTCCATGTATGGGTCTTCTGATTCTGTTTCCCTTTCTATTCCATAATAACTTTTGAAGTGGGATTTTGCAATACAATACAATTCCTCATCTGAGTAGTCTTCTTGTGCGCCCTCCACTCGGCTGTCTGATTCAAGATCAAAAGACATAGCGTTAACTTGTAAGTTTACTTCATGAGCTTTCTTTTCTTTCTTCTCGAAATCGGCTATTCTAATTGAACTTGCACTTATTTTAGGAGCTGTTGCCTGGTATCAAGCAGGACAATTGCGACTTTCATGGCCTACTTCTCAGACTTGTCACGTTTATAATCTTCAGGATTAAAGTGAGCCTTCCATTTTGGTTTGTTCTGCTTCTCATCCCTCTGATGATCATGTTTCGCTTGTTTATATAGCCGTTTAATTTCTTCAAAAGATGGGCCTCATTCAGAGGGATCTACTCCCTTGCCTTTATCCTGGAAATTGGTAATTGGATCTGTAACTTCAATTTTAATTTCAGTTTCAGTCTCAAGCTCAGGTTTGGGTTCAGTTTCTTTCCCTTCTTGTGTTGAGTGAACATTAATTTCCCCATCAGTTTCAGTTTTGACATCAACAACTACAGCACCACAATATATAGTAGGTTCCTTATGTTTATGCGCCCTCCATTTGGAACTCACATCTCTCAAGGACTTATTGATAGCCTTAGTGATTTGATCACACTCTTGTTGATCATTCAATGCTGGTAAGAAATCATTTAAATTTAAGGTGCCATTACCAGTTATATTAATGAAGATATCCTTATACCAGGAGGAACTTCTGGCAATAAATTCAGTGACATTAATGCTCGATTTCCAATTGCTCAGTAAGTCAGGTAACTCATCATTATTATTGTTGCTCATGTCAAACCAAGTGGGAAAGAATTTAGGTTCACTATCCATGTATTTCTTAACAGTAGTTACAACTCTTCCAGTTTGCTTAGGTACTGTGAATTCACCTTCACTTGATTGCATAGTATCTTTATTATCACCATCATATCTGACTAATACATCAACTGGTTTCCTAATGTCACCAATTGACACATTGCTCACAAAACTATTGCTCGAGCAAGTTGGAACATCAAAACTCATAAGACCCATAGATCAGACAAGGAGATCCTAAATCAATGGAGATTCCAGTGGCTGCCAAGCCCAACTGAGAAACATTGATGTCCTTATGGGCTCCCTTGCGTGA
The DNA here is from genome assembly GCA_036936985.1 of Crucibulum cyathiforme. Lineage (NCBI taxonomy): Eukaryota > Fungi > Basidiomycota > Agaricomycetes > Agaricales > Nidulariaceae > Crucibulum > Crucibulum cyathiforme. Next base: position 4,820 of record JASFCW010000344.1, read on the forward strand.
GCCTCGTGTAACCCATGATCCAGAAGTTGATGAAATCTTGTCAACATCCAGAATGCCCCACTTGATCCCCAGCTCCAAGTCAGTTTTGAATTGACAAGGGGGGAGTGGGTCAGGTTGTTCTACTGAATCCTCGAGAGGAGGTACTAAGTCACCAGTAAGTAACTCACCTTTGCCTTCGAGTTCTGAATTGGTGGCGCTGTTGAGCATCCATATGTCATCTAGCTCCTTGCCCATGACAGCTGCCTCTCCTTGCAACATTAACTGGTTGTGAAAAGAGGTCTGTTGTTCAAACATATGTTTATCAGCCATTGTCTAGACAAATAATTTAGCAAGCTAAAGTTTAAAAGAAATACTCACCCGGGTGATCAATCTGAGTGCTGTGTAATAACAAGAAAAAGGAATACACAAAAATGTGAGATTGCTGGCTTCTTGATGTCAATAGGATAGTCAAGAGGGAAGCAATACACATGATTAGAATCTCTTGAGACTTGCAATGCATTTGAAATGCATAGTTGAAGGTCTTGTTATTGAGAAAACTGTCCTCCTAGCTACATGTACACTAGCTATTTATACTATTCTAATAGGTACTAAAGAATCAAGTGAACATTGGTAGTTAGAAGTGGATAAGGGGCAGAAAGGAAGTGGATGATAAAGTAATGAAGTGGGTCAGTAAGGAACTAAGTAGTGAGTAACTAAGTAAATGGTTAAAGCTACATATTTGTCGATATGTAGCGCAAAGAAATACTTGAAGTTTAGCCAAACTAGCCGACTAGGATAATATAAGATGATCTATAAAAGGTCCGCACAAAGGTCTGGACCTTACACATCAAGCCCACGATCATCAACCACCATCACACTTCAAGCTATTAATCGGTAATTAGGTAAGTCTCATATTGTCTCATTTTCCTTTTCTTCTCTCTAAGTCTGGGATTGGACTCCATGTTGTTCTAGCACCTATGGGAGGCACTTGGGATTGGACTCTACATTGTCCTGAGGCTTTCTGTGAACAATGCATCAAGATTGGACTCAATGTTGTCCTGATGTGTTTTCTTTTCATCTCACTTCTCTAGACATGTTTCTGACTTGATGCACTCCAGCTCATACACAATAAACTACTTTGGCCACTACTTAGACCTCATTCAATTCAATACTCTCAGTAAGCATCTTATGTTTATTGTGATTTCTTTTTCCTTGCAAGCCTAAGACTGAACTCCACATTGCCCTTGAGCTTGTAGGAGACATTGGGATTGGACTCTAGATATTGACTTTCTCTTCCTACAAACCTTGGATTAAATTTTGCATTGTCCTCAAGTCTGTGTAGATCTTGTTCATTTGTTTGACACATTCTAACACAGAACTTGTGTCAGCACTTTCACCATCAACACTGCCACCAATCTCACCCATAATCTTTGGTATTCAACCCCAACCATTGCCACTTCATAAACACATTCCATAAACATTCGGTAGGCTTTTAATGAATTCTTCCTTTCTTTTCCCTACAAGTCTTGGATTGGACTCTGTGTCATCCTTGAGCCATTGCGGGAGACCTTGGGATTGGACTCTACATTGTCCTAAGGTTTACATGGTGTGGTTGTGCCTCAGGATTGGACGTGTCATCCTGATGTGTTATCCACTGTCTGTCTTTCTTATTCCTTGCCATGGATGCATTCTAAAGTGATTATATCCAGTTTATAACGACTTACATACTCCACCTGTGCAACACTTTTCCTCTTCACTGTCCCTCCCAAACCACACAGTAAGTGTCATGTCATGCATGAACTATAAGGTCAATACTAATTTAGTAGTTACAGTTTCTATGTCACCTGCATCAACTTCCTCTGTTCAGAAACCCAATCAGTGCCAGGAGTTAGATGGCAACTGCAAGATCTACAAGTGGCCTTTCCACACAAGCTTACTTATGGACCTTGTTCAACCGATTCCAGAGGATGGCCAATGTATGTAGCTGGTGAGCATGCAACCAACAGTCACTGAATATGTTTATAGCTTTATGGAAGGCAATGGATGTGTGCATATACAACATCTTGGAATGGCCTATTTGGCAAGGCAAAGTATTGTCAGAAGCTGGAGGAAGTATCATTCTCCTATTGACCAATGGCCACCCCTATCACTGGATAGTTATGTCACCAAATACCGACTACATCCTGCCTCTGCCAACTGGTATCCAAAGAGTGCAGCCATGCACTGATGGTCATCTGGGTCCAGATGATTGAATGATCACTCCCCAATTATACACTCAAAACTTCGAATACACGTGTTGCATTCTGAAACAGCCTGATGACCTCAACCATCCCCTTCGGATACTATGGATGATGGTGAGGCTCACTGATACTTCAATGGTAGAGGGCATAGCCTTGGACTTGGAGATGCAGGTTCTGAAGCCTGACTTCTTGGAGAAACTGCACTGTGTACAAGATGCACTAGTAATGCATCCCACAGAATACAAAACTATCACAGGAAGGCAGTCAAATGGTGGCAATTTATTGGCTGCTACCATCAATTACCTATTCAGTTGCTTGTCAATGATGGGCATGACATGGAAGGATCTTGTCCTTGCTGTGGCTGAATTTCAATGGTCCTGCTTGGATATCAAAGGGTGGTTCTGTTTTATGGTGAAGTATTGGCCTTGTCTCATGGGCCCATTCTGCGATGGGGAGATTGCCAACAATGTGATGGGTGCATCCACCCAGGATGTCATGGTACTACAAGAACTCCATAAGATGCAGATCCCCTGCTGGTACATACAACCATCTTTTCATTTGTTGGACCACACTGCCATTGGGGACCATTGGTATATTGACAAGCTTCCTCACACAGTCATGATAAATCAATTTGCTGATGGCTTGGGTAATCTGGATCCTTACCCCATTCTCTGGGAAGGCTTACTGTGCACAGAAATGTGGGAGCAGACACAGTGCTTGGGATGTCAAATGAAAAATTTGACAAAACCTTGTGCCATCAGCATCAGAGAAGTTCGCTCTACAGTTGGAGGGCTGTCACTTCCAAGCTTGAATGAATTGATGCAACTTCAAGGCCCTCCAGACACTGGTCAGTCCCTGCCTTGCCAAGGTGTGCATCAAATGTGGTCAATCCTGCAGGAACAGGCTAAGGGACTTGAGATGCTGGCACACCCAGTACCACCTGTTAAACTGCATCATTTGGCTCTTACTCCATCTGGTGGGTCTGGTGCATCAAAAACTGCTCTCCCTGGTGTATCTGGCTCATCCAAGAAGCATGTGCCTCCCCAATTTGCACCTGGTATGTTTCTGAACATTTTTGTGCATTCTTGCCACTGATATTTGTGTGATGGACCTAGGAACAATTAACCCAACTCATGGAGATGGGGAGGAGAGGCGATTCAAGGACACCAAGATAGCTGCCCTGCCACCCCCAATTGAAGCTTGGATGGCAGGTTTGCAGGCTGTAGTCTGCTCTCCAAATCACATTGCCAAGACTGGAAGTGGGAAGATTGGGTTCTTTTTCCCAGACCCTCATGCCTTTGAGTCAAATAATGGCACCCTCTATACTACAACCTGGTTGGCTGGCTGCACATTCTACATGTACTATTTGTCAGCAGGGAACATGAGCCCCATAGCAATGCAACACTGGTGCACATGGTTGGCCAGGTTGGAGAAGTTTTTCAGACCAGCTGCCTCTTTACCAACAGGGGCATTAGCAATGGTGGATAGGTTGGGGAAGGAAGGTCCTTCAACATCACTGGCAGCAATGAGAATGGGGAAAGAGGGTTTCATGATCCAGGAAGAAGTGAGCACTGCAAGTAAGAGGGGAAGAGATGATGGTGGTGGGGACAGTGAGGCACCAGTGAAGAAGAAGAGGAAGCCAAGGATCAGGAATTCGATGCAATTGAACCCCCAACTTGACAAGGTTACCTTGTGTGCAGAAACACTTGACAAGATCTTCTGGTTTGAAACTACCATCATGTCTGGGAGTCAGGAGGAGGTAAAGCAGCAGTTGATGCCTGAGATCATGTCAGAGGTGTTGTGGGAGCTCTGTGAGTGTGGGTTTAGGCATGAGCTTCTCACACTGGACAAGGTAATGGCTCCCCTCATGTGGGAGGAGTGGGGGACTTTGACGAAGAAGATGGCTGAAGCAGACTGCGATAGAGCCATGTGTGATGTCTTTCCACTTGAGGCCTATGCAAGGGGCAATTACCTGCTAGAAGCAATACCCCACAAGAACAAAGGCCTCACATCGATCCATTGGCAGGAGTGTGACAAGTCCATCGGTGCATTGAAGAAGTTGATGGGCTTGGCCAGTGGTTGAAGTCCAGGTCAGACATTGCCCTCCTCTGGATAGTGAGGAGAACGTGAAGGTGGCAGAGAACTTGTGCACAAGGATATACTGCCAGACATTCTATGACATATTTGGCAGGGCAGCAATTGCTCCACACTGTCTTCCTGCTCAATCTCTTGCATGACCTGCTCCCATCTCATTCAGTGCTGCTGTTGCACAGAACAGCAAGAAGAGGCCATTGACCAACTCCTCTTGCACATAACCGCTGCCAGCAACTATCTCCACCACATCCACCTCTTGCATCCATCTCCACCCTCGCCTACTGAATACACTTGTCGCTGCTATTACTTAAATTACCATTATTGTCATATTAGACTGGGTCTCACCACTGTACTTTCTTTTTCTTGGACTTCATTTATTTACAAATAGACTTTGAATATACTTAGTGTTCTTTTTTTGAAATGTGCTTATTAGCAATGGCTAAACATATAATCACTTGATATTTTGGCTTGGTATTCCTTTACTGATCTAGCCTTGGTGATTACAGTGACCAATGCCTTGGCATTCCAGGTGATTACCATGACGTCAGTGATTATAGTGACAATGCTTGGCATTCTTTTCCTGATCTAACTTTGGTGATTACACTGATGATGCATTTCTTTCCCTCCCTCATTGACAGTCTTTGACTCTTAATGCAATAGGTGAGCTTGAGAAATGCTATTTGGATTTATATTATTTATTACTGATAAGAATGTGTAAAAGGAGCACACTTGTTGAACAAACTAAACATAAGTTCTTGCCTTATCAGATTTAGATTGGGATTGGGATTGGAATCTTCATCATCCTCTTGGCACTTCTTTATAGGATTGGACTCCATGTCATCCTATAGCAATAGTGACAAGAGTTGGACGATGCATCACTCACACTACATTTGCTTAAATTATTCCTTCTTCATTATCTCTTTCTTTGTTCACATCAATCCAGGGTCTCTGGAATATTCTGTGCCAAACTCTGGGGCTGACTATCACTTGCTGGATTTCTCTGGGCTCATATATACTGCTTAGATGTCATTTAGGACCCCCTGGCTTAGAGTGAAAGAGCAGAATAGTGCTACTCGTGCTCCTGAGAACATCCAATTGATATCCTCAGATGAAGTACAATTTGGTAGATGTCTAAATGGCTCCAAAAGAGCAGATATGAATCCTCAACCCATAGTTATTGGTCCTGGTGGGAGTTTGACACAAATCTCAGCAGAAGACAAGGCTGAATACATTCCACATTATGAATCAAATGCAGATCCCTGGATGCCAAATAATGAGCTAGGACAATCTCACTCTCAATCTCCTGCTAAAAAGTCAAATAAGAAAGAGACACAATGGTGTCAATGGAGTACAGAGATAATACCTGCTCTTCTGCCAATTTTTCTGGAGTTGTTACATCTTTCAGATAATCTTTGCACTATTTCTTGCTTGCAACAGGAATGTGAATGTGGAAGCAACATTAAGGATTTGAAAGTTGTCTGTGTATCATTTGGAGGTGCATTACATATAAAAATGTCAATAATATACTAACATGTTTGTATGTAAGTTTGGAAACCTGACTCATTTGCAGTTGCAGTGCAGCTATTCAGCTTCTGCATATTGGTTTTTTTCCAGCTTCTCCCTTGCATCCCACCTTAGCAGTGGATGTGAATATATTAGACTTTGTAAATGAGTTGTTTGTCTGTGGGGCTCCCAACAATACTGCATGGTGTAATGCACTAGAAGAATTTTTAAGGCAACACAAGTACCAATTGGACAAGGGCCATGCTTTGCAGTGCTGATTTGCAAATGCTCATACTTGGTACTGCAATCTTATTGCTGAGAAAGATGAATTTATATGTCAGCAAGTGGATACTACTAGACTGGAACTTCTCAAGGAGATTAGTATAGCAGAGGATCTTGAAAATAATGGATTCAAACAATTATTGGATGAGGAAGATGGACTGGACAGTCCACCTCAGATGTCAAGCCCACCTTGTAGCCTAAGCAACATGTTACAGGATAATGATGGGTCAAATGCTGATACAAATGAAGAGGGGGATGGCAATGAATATGAAGGTGGATCAGAAAACAAGTCTAGAGATTCACCTTTGGATAGACCAAGTGAATATTTTCAGCAATGGTGTCCACTCTGCTTTGGTGGAAGTACCACTCGTGACTGGGACTCATTGTATGTCTTTCTTTTCAACAGTTTTTATAGTGCTAATGAATTTGATAAGAATTGACTTATGTGTATGTCTGGATGCCTGCTTTACACAAAAGAGAAGGAATCCATTGAGAGGGCCAAGTCAGGGGCCACCAAATATGCACCCTGAATTTGCCTTTCTGTCTGAGGCAGAAATACAAGAGATGAAGGAGCATGTTGAGAGTATTAGACCAGACCCATCAAGAAATAAGGGGAAAAAGACTCAACCAGGGCCCCAGATGGGAGGCAGCCCTGAGGATGGCTTTGAAAGCTCAATGCAAGTACCTACATCTGCACTGGATGGATGTCTAGAGTCCTTTAAAGCTGCTGATGACCAGTGACAGAAGGCTAGCACTCAATACTTTGCAGATACTGGACTAATGGCTCTGCTCTGTTGACATGATTGTGTATTATGGCTTGCAAATATGACTACAGGGGGGGAAAAACAGTACTATGCTCTGGCTTTACTTAAGCACTTATTTTCTGAGCTACCTTCCTCAATGAAGGTTGGTATTTTGGAGCTCGTGACACTGACACAGGGGTATACATAGAGTCCATGTATACTTTATAGAGTATACATGGACTCCATGTACACTCCATGTACACTAATATGGACTTGTTTTGGGTGGTGCTCCCCCCAATCTATGTATACTTAATGTACATGGAGTCCACTTAATCCATGTACATTTTAGGTGGATCTTTCCTTTTTTGGACTGATCCATGTATACTCCTTGTGAGTCTACCTATGTAAAGTCCATGTATAGTCCATGTAAAATCCATCATAGACTACATGGACTTCTTGTAGAGTTTGTTTTATTTTATTTATTCTTTTTATTTCTGTTCTTTCTTTTTGTTTTTATTTTATTTCTGTTCTTTCTTTTTGTTTTTAATTTTATTTCTGTTCTTTCTTTTTGTTTTTATATATTTCTGTTCTTTCTTTTTGTTTTTTTGTTTTTATTTTATTCTTTCTTTTTATTTTGGTATTTAATTTTATTCTTTTTGTTTTGTTTCAGTTTTTTTTGTCCTTTCTTTTACTTTTTTGTTTTGCCCTGTTTTATTTTAAAAAATTTGTTTTTGTTTTTGTTTTTGTTTTTGTTCCTTCTTTTTGTTCTTCTTTCTTTTTCATTCATAATACTTTATTCATGTAATACAATTAAATACATGAATGAATATATGTT
>JASFCW010000346.1:0-12385 GCA_036936985.1 Crucibulum cyathiforme
CAGTATTTTGTGATTTGCAGGTGCAATTCTTATCCAATTTCAGTGAAAACAACAATGTCATGTTACTATTAACAGCCCCTACAATCTGAGATATTAATAAATACATACAAATATATACAAATATTTGTACTCAACAACTTTCTTCAATCAAATCCAAGCATATTAAATGGAATTAAATCAAATCAAATACATAAAATAAATCTCTTTATTTGTACATATTTGGATAATATTTTTTCATAATTTTATCTTTTTCTTCTGATTTTATCAACATTGTAATAAATAGGATTAGTCACAGCAGCTCTTATTTGTAGGTGTTTGGATTTGTATTGTATTGTTTAATTTGATCTCATTTTTCCTAATTTATTGTACAGACCTGAACCTTAGTATACTTAAGCTAACACATCTATATTAACACTGAATATACTATACTAATATACTTTAATTATACAAGAAGTCAATAGTAACATTGCCAACATTATATGATACCTAAATAATATTTAAGTTCAAGTAAAATTAAAGTTTTGCCACTATCAGTGCTTAGTAATATGATTACATAAGCTTACTAGTGATGTGTAACACATACTAATCTTGAATTTTACAAGTACTCTACTCAGACTGCTTAAATTTCACTCAGACTACTTGGACTTCACTCGGACTGGATAAGAAAAGTATTAACCAAGTAAATATTATTAATAGAGTCCTAGTAGTCCGATTGGAGTCTGCTCGGAGTCCTAGGATTCTGCTCGGAGTCCGAGCAGTCTGATCGGACCAGGGGGGTGAGTGTAAAGTACTGAAATCTATAGTATGTGCATAAAATATATTCTGACTGAGATGCATAGGATGTCAGAACCAAAGTGTGTTCAATTCAATGAATACCTTCATCTAACCAGTAATGAGTATTGCTAATATCTGTGTGTGCAGAGAGTAATTAATGTAACTGGCCCTTTCTCCAACACCTTGTTCATATTCACCAAGCCCTTGCAGCAATTTATCATTCAACAATCCTCCAGCATCTGTATTAACCTCTAGAACTACTACTCCACAAAATGAGCTTTCTCAACCCTGCCACTCCTGACAGATGCACAATCTTCCTCCTCTGTTAAGGCAATGCCAGCCTCAAGTGAGCAAGGGCAATACCCACTGGGTGCTTGAAGGAGTACCATGCTAACTCAGCCTGGGTATTGATGGGCCTCACTGAGCTCTGTACACAAAAACTCGCATTTAGGAATGTTAGGGATCATCTGGGATGGTTCGGAACACATCAGGAATCTTCAAAATGATTCAGAACTGTTATTCTAGCTCAGAAAAATAGATTCAATCACAAGATAACATCAGGAAGTTGTCAAAATCCTATGTAGACCTATGTAGCCTATCAAGTTACTGTAGGTGTATAGGTTGTCCCCTAATATGTAGCATATCATAAACCACATGGTGAGCTATATAGGATGATATAGGTCCTTGTAGGTCAAGAGGTTGGTAGGCTCATAGTTGGCATATCAATCAAAGGAGAAGTAGATATATCAATTGAGCTATACTTTTAACTAATACTAATGAACCAGTACTAATGATAAATGTAATACAGCTAGTATAATATCTATTCATTCTTGTCCTCAGAAAGGATAAGTGACTCCCACTCCTTCTTTGCAGCTTCAATGTCAGTGGCCAAAAGTTCAGCAGGTTTGGTGGCATTGATAGTGACATCAACTTTTGCATGTTTACTGAATGTTGATTTAGTGAATGACTGTCACAAGGAAATGAATACATACCAGGCATTTTGAGCATGTGCTTGCATAAATGAGGAAGAATATCCACCTCCTTGGTCTTCTCATCAAAATCCTTCATATGCTGAAGATGAACAAGGAACTTGTCCTTGTAGGCAGCTGTAGTAAATGAGACATCAACATGTTCACCACTGGCCTGTTTATCAAAGCAGTTTTCAATCTAGAAACATGAAAATACCATAAATCAATATCAAAAACAAGGAGAAGTTGGAGATGCTTACAACAGTCCAGCTGAGAGTGATGGTGACACGAGACAGAAGCCCACCCACAGAGAATTCAGGGTGCATCACCCCTTTGTCACTTTTGCTTTTGAACCATGTTTTGTTGATAACTGTTTGCAATATGGGAGAGCAAAAAATACCTGTCTTCATATCAGGATCCTACATGATGTGTTAATAGAAATGAACAACTTAATCAATGAACCATCAAATGAAACATACCTTGTAGATATAACAAGCATCCTCTAAGAGAAGCTTTCGACTCATTTGCTTGTGTCAGGATCAATACTATAAGCAGGCAGGACATGAGGATGAGCAACAGTTTTCAGCTGTCCACAGGCCTGAGCAGTGTGAGCAGTGACCTGAGGATGGAAGATTCAGTAAGAAAAAGAATAAACATGTTGGAAGCTTACTAGTTTAAATATATCCTTGTTGAGCTCAACACAGATCCCATGATCAGTACAAACATCAACCCACACTGTACTAATTGAATTGCAATCAGTAATTGGATCTGGGTATGGATTCACAGCACAAATCAGTGCCCAATAGATTGATGCCACATCTTCAAATAAAATCTTGCTGATATTGTCAAGATCAGCTGCATGCACCCATCCTCAGCTGCCCTTGATTTCCATCTTTTGACACTTGACAATAACTATTGTTTCAGCACATGGAGTCAGAGGAGGAGACTGGGCTGTGGACATGGTAGTGGTATTTGGGGCCTGAGGAGAAGCTTCCTGATCCAAGTCAGGGTGAGGATGAGAATAGATGTTGAAGAATAGATAATGAACCAAACTCATTGACATCATCATCACTAACTGTGAAGATGTGAGTTTACAGTGGCATTGAAACAAAGTAGGGTAGAGCTTACAATTAACTTCTGGGTGTGATTTTTGAGCCAGATAATAGTTGCCATCTTGTCCCTGATAGTAGGATTCAGATTTCTTTGAAGGGGTATATGATCCAGCACAGTGTCAATATTGCAATTCTTTACAAATCAACTCAAAAGGCAGTATGAATTTGTAGAGCTGGAGGAGTAGAGATCTGGTGGTAAGGTATATGAACCTTAGATGTAATATGTGGCTGGACTGGCTGCTGGTAAAAGTAGTGCCTGACTGCTAATACCTGGATAACTAACTTGATGTAAACATGAAGCTTATCAAAAGCTTATAACTTGGTGTGCTGAACTGAACTTTACATGAAGCTTATTGGAAGCTTATAACTTGGTGTACTAAACTGAACTTGATGTGAAGCTTTTGGAAGCTTATAACTTGGTGTACTGAACTTGATGCTGAGATGCTAAACTGACTTGACTTTATAACCTACAGAAGGTTAGTATATAAATGGAAGTGATATAGAAGTAGCCTGTTGGTAGGCTGAGGGTGAATAAGGCTTATAAACACAGATGTCAATAAGAGAGTAGAGTAGAGTATTTGATTGGAAGCAGTGACTATACTACTGACCAATGAATTGGGAATAGTGGTGGAAACTCCCTAGTAGCAGTTCTACTAGTCTGAATTGTTCATTGACAGTTCCAGATGAGAGGTGTTATGTTTACCTCAGAGGTGAGACAACTGATAAAACCCCCAAATCATGGTCATTGTCTTTGTTCAAAACATTTTGAACATATGACAATGGTGGCTTCCCATTGGTAAATGTTGTGGAGTTTCAGGGGCCAGCATCACTATAGCAGGTGCAAGTGATGCAGTAACACATTGAATGAGCTTTGGCTTTGGCTATAAGCAGACTCAAACTTCATCAATGAAGGAAGGATTATCAGATGAGCAGAAACACACACTTAATGCCTGCTGTTGACCAAGATCAGTATTCTCTTCATCTATGTCAACCCTATAGGTGAGAGTGTGCCAATTTTGTGTGGAAGTTTTGATGATGGCAGGGATAGTCCACTGCAGAGAACCTCTCATGATTTATGAACATAATCAGTAAATGGATAGTGAATAGCAATACAAGATACTTACTGATCCTCACTTCTGGTGTAGGCTTATTTACAACAGAGCAAAATTATTTGTGAAATGTATTGCAAAGTGTTGAAATTTTACAATTAAATTGATCAATGGTGAAATCTATTGTGCAATGAAAATTTTCCCCTTTTGTGAAATCTGTAGGAAATTCTAAATTTAACTTTTGTTAAAATCAATTTTTTGGCAGTGTAGAGCTATGAAATAATAACCACTTTGCACTGCTGAGTATAAAACAAATTGTTCAAAAAAATGATTTTGACAAAAGTTAAAATTTTCATTGCACAATAGATTTCACCATTGATCAATTTAATTGTAAAATTTCAACACTTCGCAATACATTTCACAAATAATTTCACCCTGTTGTAAATAAGCCTATGCCAGGAGTGCCTTGAGACTCAGGTGGTCTATCTCCATCATCCTCTGACTCAGGTCCAAGGCTATCAGAATCTTTGGCATCACAACATAAGTGAGTAGTGAACAAAAAATCAAATTGAAGTGACTTACCAGCCCCAGCCTGAGGCATATCTTTATGGAAGCTTCTCAATTCTTCATGGTCTTGATGTGCTTGAAGAGCCTCAGTATAAGCTCTATTTTAAGAACTAGCCTTCTTCCCTGCTTTTTCAGTAACTAATGTTGATTAGTATCATGATTTCATACTAATAAAAGATACAGAATTACTTATGAAGCTGTTGCAGCTTGCTGGATGGTGCATGACTATGTTTTTCTGCTGTAGCAGCTGATGGTGGAGGTGGTGGAGGTTGATGAGCCATTGAAACAGTATGATGGGTTGAAGTGAGGGTGAAGGAGTTGAGGATAAGGTTGAAATGGCAAAAAATGGTGGCAGTGCTGATTTTTCAAAATCAATGAAAACTCATAATACATCAGCCATGATTCACTTGAGGTTGATGTCATGAATAATAACCAATTACAATAACATTTCATACAACAACCATTTTACCTGGATTCATTCACCTGGCCACCAGCAATGTTATCACTTCCCAGAGGCTACTGTAGCTTTTGTCACTGAGGGCCATTCCTTCATTAAATCAACACCTTCAATGATCAAAGGCCTGTAAGACAGCCACACATTAGGATTTTGGAGACTATACTGCAAGCATTTAGAAGGATAACACACCTGGGCCAACTTTGTCTGTCCCTGTAGTATCCCAAGCTTCCTGTCACTGAACAGAGGTAGAGGAGCAGCTGCCAGTTCCACAACATTTTGTTGACATCAAATCAGATCCAAAACCAGAATGCAGTGATCCTCAGCAAGCAGAGGTACCAGAGGAGCAGCCAGCACCAGTTCAGCAATGTTTTATTAACACATGTCCATCTGAGTGGAAGGCAGGTGCAGTCTGGGGTACACAAGTGCCATTATTTGAGGCAATCCACCATGAAGGACTGGAAGGAGAATCAAAGTGGGACCTTTTGAAGATAAAGATGAGGGGGAGTTAGCAGAGTGGCTGAACCAAAACATGGGGCAGAAGCAAACTGACAATTTTCTGAAGCTTCCCATTGTACATACTACCTTTTGATCATATTCAGCCAAGTGCTTATCTAAGGCCCTGTAGACACAATGTTGGACCAAACCTTCCTACAAAAGCAATTGGAACTTCTTGCAGAAGATTGCTGCTCTTCCAGCACATGGTGCACCTTGGATATGTGATATGATTACATCAAGTGGAAACCAAAAGAACAAGGATGGTGAACTGATGCTGCCTGAAAACCTTGAACTCTGGAGGTGGGATCCAATTGAATGTGTCAAGGAGCACTGGGAAATCTGGTGTTAAAGGGATCATCAATGCTTTATGCACCTGAGTGCATCTTCAAATATCATGCTGGAACAATACATGAATATGACAAGATGAACACCAGTGACTGGTGGTGGAACACACACAGGTGAGCATGAGTATAATCAATGGCCTTGGAACATTACCTAAAAGTAGTTCTAAGGTAAAGTTACCCATTGGTTCAACTATCACACCTTTGATCCTATCATCTGATAAAACACAGCTATCCCATTTTCATGGTGATAAGAGTGCATGGCCAGTCTACCTGACACCTGGGAACATTGACAAGTCAACATATTGAAAACCCACTTCTCATGCCACAGTTCTCCTTGGATATTTGCCAGTTGCTAAGCTTGATAACTTCTCTGATGCCACATGCTCAGCTGAAGTGCACCACCTATTTCACTACTGTATGCAGTGGCTGTTAAGTCCAGTACTTGAAGCTGGAAAGTGGAGAGTGGATATTACCTGTGCAGATGGTTTCATTTGCCATATTTTCCGAATTCTCACTGCATATGTTGCAGACTTCCCAGAGCAGTGCCTTGTTGCTTGTCACAAGGTGTGAGGTTGCCGGGTTTGATAGTGTAGTCATACGTCAAACTAGCAATACATGAGTGTTTACACGAGAGATTGAGACTTAAGAGAGAACACGGAATGCGTATTCAAGGTACTCGATTCAAGGTCAACTTACTTAACTAACTACTAACTATGAACTATTTATACTACTACATACTTGAGCCACTCAGAACTAATAGGTAATTACAGAAGTATCATGAGATACTTCTTGGTCATTTCTGTGAACACGTTTAATGTGATAGGAGACTGAACAAAGGAAGAGTGAAATGTGAAGGAAATATATCAAGAGTGCGTTAGCGCAATTGTGATTGTGTGAAGTACTACGAGAGTAAGATGTAATCTAGGGAAGTGATTAAGGGTCATGATCGGAGATGCGTACCTGGGTGGTAAGTAGATCCTGTACCTTACATTCGCCCTCCCGGCTTGCAAAGCAAGGTGGAACCTAAGGATTACTATATGCCTACATCTTCTCACCTCCCCAGCCTCCCACTGCTACTTCTTCATCACTGAGGTACTCATCCATCTCGTGTTCATACTTGCTGTCTGCATCTTCGTTGCTGAACTCCTCTGGCTTGGGCTCTTGTTCTGGCGTCGGCGTGCGCTCCATGACTATTTCTGGCACTGGCTTTGGCTCCTTTGATTTATTCTTGTGATATCAACAGTGTCTGGCTTGCTTGGGAGCACTAGTCCCCAATGGGATGGGAAGTCCGTTATCCTGGCGCTCTATGCGATCTGAAATCATGTTCATTAATGGTATCCAAACATGGTCATGAAAATGTTGCTTGTTCTCACCTGAGAGTGTCAGAGTAGGCCTAGAAGATCTATCACCTCTGTAACCACCTTGGAAACCTCCTCTGTTCCCACCTCTGTGACCTCCTCTGTGCCCACCTCTGTATCCACCTCTGCTTGACGACTCCTTCCTCGCCTCCATCAACTGCTTGATAATTGCAATGGCCATCGACTCTGAGGACTGAAGTACCATACCAAGCATGGTGTCGGACATCTGGGCTCTGGGGTTGACCGAAGGTGCGTGGGTGTGCATTGCAAACAAAGTCAGGGCTGTGGCAGGCTGCTGGGATGCGAGAGCCTTCGCTACAAGCGCGGAGTATTTGTCGGGGGTAGGTGCAAAATGCTGATGCTTTTTAAAGCATTCAACATAGCCAGCAGGTGGGTAGCCAGGGTAAGGACCATCGCCTCGAATGAAGCATTGGAAATTGTCGGCGTAGCATTCCCAGTCAAAGGCTTGGTGAGAAGTATACTGGATAGGAAGAGCAGACATCGATGCAGAGGATGGTGAGTTCTGTTATTTTGATGTTGTTTCCTCTTGTTTTTAACAGCATTCTTATCTCACTTAGTCCTTCCTTTGTCCGTCTTGATGTGGCAATGATGTACGCATAGCACAATGTCTTCGGGCATATGCGCAGGATGATTGGCTGGTAACTGCTTAGGTTTCTCTATCCCCATGGCTTTGCAATATTGATCCATTTGTGCTAGGTGTTTTACTTCAGCATGCTCAGCCCATGTGACATTGCCGGTTGACCATTGGACTTCAAAAAGTGCATTGGTACCTTTACCCGTGTGAGATAGAATGCAATCTACATTCTATTTGGTTGGATTTTGTCTGAAACTGGGAATCTGGTGGAGTTGTCTACCAGGGAAATGTTGGTCATCATTTGGTACGTGCATTCTCAACAGCGAGGCATGGAATACATCATGTATTCCTCTCGTCTTCAATTCCTGTGATAATTCAAGCTTACATGATGCTCCAGGAGTTATGACATCGATTACACAAAAGGGGCCTAAATATTTGGGTGCGACTTTCCTAGCACGCCCCTTTGGCAATTTCAAGTTTTTCATTGACAAGTAGACCAGGTCTCCAATTGCAAACTCAGCTTTTTGTCAATGCTTATTTCCCTGGTTCATTTGATTTATCCGTGCCTCAATTATTGCATCATGTGCTTTCATAACGGCTTCTTTCATTTTTAGTGCAAACTTCTTAACACCAGGATAATCTGAGTTTGATTCCCAAAGCAAGGCACAAGGGCTGCGTGCGTAATTCAAGAAAAACAGGGAAAATCCTGTTGACTCAGAGTGAGCTGCATTCATTGCGAATTCTATTGCCGGTAACTTGTCTGCCCAGTCTTTCTGGTTTGGTTCTACACACTGACAAAGCATTCTGGTCATAGTTCGATTTGCTTGCTCAGTGGCTCCGTCTGTCTGAGGATGGTAAGCCATAGATAGGTGTATCTCAACTCCCAGCAATGCATGTAGTCACTGCCAAAATGTGCTGGTGAAAAGTGAGTCACAATCACTGATTATCCTTTCAGGTAAACCGTGGAGTTTGTATACATTATCAAAAATGACTTCTGCGATCTGTTTTGCACTGTAAGTCTGTTTAGTCGGTACTAGATGAACCATTGATGTCAAGTGATCTATTATTACACAGATCATGTCAAATTCACCATGTCGCATTGTCAATGCTGGCAGCAGTCCGACAAAGTCTATACTGATGGCCTGCCAAGGGCGTCGTGGAGCAGGTAGAGTCTTTAATAACCCCATTGGCTGTTGGGTGCTAGGCTTACTTGTGGCACAGATAGAACATGATTGGCAAAATATTTTAACATCGTCCACCATGGTCTTCCACCAGACCTCACTCCTCAAGAAATCAAGAGTCTTCCGTGCACCTAAGTGCGCAAGAAGTGAGTGTGCATGACTTATAATTATTTCACATGCATTCCTTGTACCTAACAGTATGTCTGGTATGCATAGGACGTTCTGTCCATTGCACTTCTGGTACACCAATCCGTCAACTGCAGCAAAGTCCATGTAATCATGTGGCTTGGTCAGAATTCCATGGAAGAAGGGGTCCTCATGATAATGGTGTTTCAGGCTCCCCAGTAGTGGAATTCCGATATCACCAGCAGTGACTATTGCAGATGGCCCAGCTAGTTTATTCACCGGTGCATTGCTCTTTACTGCTTTGTCTTCCATATTAGGAGTAGCAATATCATTTGCTTCCATGCTGGTATCTCTGTTTGGTTGCTCAAATGTTGAGGGCATAGCCAGTGTATCAGGGTCAGTACTTCCTTTGTTCTTTCCCTGTCTTCGCTTACGACCTCCATAGGATCTTTCCGTTGCTCCATTATTCGCTAGGCAAGTAGAGCACCTGGGGTTCTCCAGAGTTGCCTCAAGATCCGCTAGTGCCATTGCACCTGTGTAGATAGGTATCATCTTATCATCGGTGTGGTTCTCACTGACATCTTCATCTGAGTCAGGAGCGTCATCAGGGCCAACATATTCACTTGTGGTGCGGACTATTCCAATTGGTTCATCCTTGTAGATGCGTGAGAGAGCATCAGTGGCAACATTGGTTTCTCCAGGTATGTAATGAATAGTGAAATTGAACTCATTTAATACATCTAACCATTGATGTTGACAGGCTGATAGGTTTTTCTGTGTCATGAAATGCTCAAGCACACGGTGATCCATGCATATGCGAAACTTTGCCCCATGTAAGATTCCTCTAAATCTTTTAAGTGATTAAACAATGGCTAACAGTTCTTGTTCGTGCACAGGATAATTTTGCTGCGCAGAATTGAGCTTTCCAGACCAAAATATGATGATTTTAGTGTCCTTCAAGACATTGCCCTGGCTAACATAGCTGCTGGCTCCCGTTAGGCAAGCATCGGTTACAAGATTAATGGTAGTTGCAGCTGGGGTATAATCAATTGCGACGCAGTGGTTATTCTGCCACTTGTTAACAATTTCTTTTACTAAATTGAAAGTGCGCTGTTCGGTGGGTCCCCATTTCCATGCCTTATTTCCAGACTGAAGAGGTGTTAACACTCCCATAGGAATACGAATGCCTTGGCAGTCCTCAGCAAGATAACCGACGGTTCCGATGAATTGGCTCAAGAGTTCACTGTTGGTTGGAGTTTTCCAATTAATGACGGCGTCCACTTTATGAGGGTCCATCAAGATACCATCATTGTCAATAATGTGACCTAGGATTTTCAATTCCTTTGCAAAGAACTGCATCTTATCAGCACCGAGGTATAGTTTTTCTTTTCTTAGTACATCGAATATGATCCTGATATGCTTTATGTGATCTGCAATAGAGTCTGAATATATTATAATGTTGTCTAGATAAACATCCATGAAAACTCCAATGTATGGTGCAAATATCTGGTTCATCAGACTCTGGTAAGTTGCAGTTGCATTGCAATCACCTTGTTGCATTACTAAACTCTCCATTGTCCCATCAGGCATAAGGAATAGTGTGTGCGATACATGTTCAGGTATGACCATTATCTGTTCATATGCATCTTTACTGTCAATAATGGAATGGAATTGGTGGTGCATCACGTTCCTCAAGATTGTGTTAATGTCTGGTAATGGTGCAGCAAGTTTGTGAGTATTCACATTTATATTGTGTTTATCTAGTATTGTTCTGATTTTAACTTTACCATCATCTTTCGGAGGTTTAGGTATTATAAGCATGGGGCATGCTGCTGCACCAGTAGCTATGCGCCATCGTCCTGAGCGCATGTAGGCATCATGCTTCTCCTTCCACAGTGGCTTTAGCACTTCAGGACACTTAGAAGGCCTACATCAATACACTTTATGTTCATCTATCAGCGGGATAGTGTGATTCACAGCTCGGAAAGGAGGCAAGTTTGTTTTTCTAGTATTAGGACATAAGTCTACTGCTTCTAACTTCAGTTGTTCGCATATTACATCCAGATCTTCTTCAAAAACATCAGCAGCCACAGAAGAGACAACTGCAACTTCCTCGCCTTTCAGCTCAAGTGGTTTTGCCGATCCTACAGCTACTTGGGTTGGGTTCATTCCTATCACAAGCTTATGCTGGAATATAAATGGTGTGCTGAGGATTAAGTCATAGTTATCCAGATTAGCAACATCAAATCTTCTATCACAGTCAATATCCTGATATTTAATGTTTACAGTAGTAGAACAATTTATTTTGGACCATGATCCACGTACTGCTAACTGTAGAGTCAATGCTTTTGCTAGTATGTCCTTTTTCAGGTTAAGCTGATCAACCACCATTGTAGAAACAAAATCGGCCATAGAGCCAGTGTCCAGTAATGCTTTAACTTTATTCCCATTCAAAAGTACATCTAATACAATTGGTTTAGGCAAATGTCGACAAAAATCTTTGGGCTTCATTGCAGTACGTTCCACTGCATCTACCATATCCGCTAATATTTCAATGCCTTTGCGCTTTTGTCTAGTTTTATTTTTAGAGACACCAGTGACTGCATAGAGTCCCATCATCTGGT
The DNA here is from genome assembly GCA_036936985.1 of Crucibulum cyathiforme. NCBI lineage: Eukaryota > Fungi > Basidiomycota > Agaricomycetes > Agaricales > Nidulariaceae > Crucibulum > Crucibulum cyathiforme. The sequence goes on from JASFCW010000346.1 coordinate 11,651, forward strand.
TCTGTCTTTGCATAGATTGCCTATTTTGGTTCTCTGATGTGGGCGATTCAGTTACTGGTTCAGGCTCAGCCTCTCTGTTTAATTTTAGCCACTCCTCTTCAAGAATACTGTTGATATTGAAGTTGGGCTCGCAAATTTGCAGGTGAGTGAGTATTATTTCTACTGGTGTTCCTAGGAAGCAAACCAGGTACCCTGTTTCATGTGGTTCTACACTGACACGGTCATCTTCAGTTATACTATTCCATTGGCTGTTATCCATTGCAACTGCAAAGTGCACATACAACCAGTCTATTGCTGGATGTTCTCAATTAATTTCCATCCCAGGGAATGAGCCATTGGGCTTTTGTGCTTGCGTTTCTACACTGTGAAATTTATTGAGTAGGTAAGCAACGCTAAACTCTTCATGTTCTAGGTCATCTTGACTAACCAGTATTGTTTCCGTGACATTTGTCCAATCAGTGACTTCATAACTGTTGCCATATGGTATTGCTGTAAATCACTCTGAAGGTAAGAGGCCATGTTCAAATGCTTCTTCCTTGGGGTAATAGCTTTCGAACATTATTTTCAAGTAACAACATACATCCTCTGGGTGTGCATGTGGCCACACGCCCTCTGCTGTGAGTGTAGGTTCATGTGCAATAGCCATTGAGTTTACCCGTAAGTGGACTTCTTTCACTTCCTTGGCATGTCTTTCAGCAATATGAACAGAGCTGGCATTTATTACAGGTGCCTTTG
>JASFCW010000348.1:0-12350 GCA_036936985.1 Crucibulum cyathiforme
TCACCTCCCCATCCTCACCTCCCCATCCTCACCTCCCTGTCCTCACCTCCCTGTCCTCACCTCCCCATCCTCACCTCCCTGTCCTCACCTCCCTGTCCTCACCTCCCCATCCTCACCTCACTGTCCTCACCTCCCCATCCTCACCCCCTCACCTTCTACTTCTCATTCTCATTCTCATCTTCTCATTGTCCTCCTGTTGCCAGCCGTTATCCTGCCCACAGGGTGTCCTAGTCCTTGTCATTGGGGTGGCCTCCTTGTGCTGGTTGTCCTTGTGCTCATCCTCTTGCCCTGTTCCTTGCCTCCTCATCCTATTGCCCTGATCCTTGTCCTTTTACCCTGGCCCTGATCCTGGCTCTTGCCTCATTCTCTCCTCTGCGTCCTCTCTTCCTCACTGCTGTTGGTCATCTTGCTGGGCATCATTGCTGGTGGAGGTGTGGTGAAAGAACACACCAGCCCACATCTCTATTGGAGAGGAGGGGCACACAGTGGTGGTGGCAGTGACAGGTAGGAGAACAGTGGAGGAGGAGATGGGGATGGATGAGATATTTAGCTGTGGGTCATTTGGCACCCAAGTTCAGCCATCCAGTAATTGCTGAGAACACCTGCAATTAGTTGGAACAGCCAGGCCATTTGTCTGGCATTCCATCATCAAAAGAACAGAATAGATTGTCCATTTCATACATTTACTTATTGGAAATAATAAGAGTCAGGATAGAATTATGTAGATCTAATCTATATTTATGAAGTCCTCTGAGGAATTTATTGAATTTATGCATTTGTCTGTGAGAAACTGGTTCAAATTGAGTATTCAACTGTTTATATAGTCTAAGAATGCTCTATAAATGCTAGAAATATTCAGAAATACTTAATGGTTATGATACAGATTTTATGTGAAATAATATCATTGAATTTTGGATGAATGTGCTAGATATGTGCACAGAAAGCTGAAGCTGATATGAGCATATGTAAAGTTACAAATCATTGTGTATACTGTTCTCTGTTGGAGCCATTTACTCATGCCCATCATAAGTGACTGTGATTATATAAGCTATGTGACATTGGGTATCAGCTCTTGTACTCCATAATTCTGGCTGCCAAGGTGGCCACACACAATTATAATGGCATATATATACTCCTATGTATCTACACTGTACATATGTATAATTTTGTGTCTAATTTCTATCCCAATCTGACAAGGTGAGGTTGACCAGCAGGAGGGTCTGTGACTGTGTGGAACATGTGATCATGGTCACTTATGACAGGCATGAGTATTATCTTTTTTCACTCTCCCTTCATCCACATCAAGCTTTAGATTATATGAACTATCCAAAATTTTCACTAGTATTCTATGGAGGCTCTCCAGGGTTGTTTTTATTTGGATTTTACTGGCAAAATATCATGAGATAATCATAATCTGGTGAGTAATTTTTGATTTTTGAGATCATGTCTGCTCAGTTTGCAAGTGTCATGAACTGTTTATTTTGATTATTCTTTTAGTTTTCTTTTCTAATTATCAAACAGTTTCTATAATTTCAACATCAATAACAAACAACAGCTCATGTATCAACATGAGGATAAAGCACCATAGTAGTAGTTATTTCATTTTGATCTTATATTAAATACATGCTTGTAACATGAGCTGCAGTATGCAGCCGCAGTGCACAGTAGTTACATTACTTACACATGTTTCCCTCATTATTGAACATGACTTAGTCACACCATATGTGCATGGTCTCTTAGTATATATAGTAGTAGTATGTTCTTATTCTGTAGTCTTTAGCTGGTTATTTCTTACCACCAATACTATTGGTCTCACTCCTCCCTCCTCTTTCTCTCTGAGTTAGTAGTTTGTGTATTGACCTTGGCACTCTCTTGTGAGATTGTGTTGACATGCCTGACAAAAGCTAAAGACTTCCTCCTACCAATCTCAATACACAAACCTTCCCAACCTTGCTACATCTCTTTCCCTCCCTGTTCATCATCACTTACCTTCCCCTATTCTACCCCATCCCTTTTTGTTATCTTCTCAGCTTGCAGACAGTGTATGTCAAGTAATCGAACCAGACAGCATAACATTGAGAAACGTTGAGCCTGTCTTGTTGTTGCTGATCATCAAGGGAGTGCATTTGATCTTCGGAGATTTTGCAATCTGCTAGTGGTCTTTTGGAAGGGAAGAAGACACTAGTTTCGTATCACAAGTAGGCAGACTCTTATTTTTTGGGTCTCCCTACTGTTTAGTTTGAAAGGTCCACTGTTGGTCAACAGTGTGAAGCTACACTTCACTATTCAGCACAGAACTCTGTATGCCAGTTACTAGGTCTCAAACAGCCCAAACCCTCTGCAACCACACTATTCACATCCTACCATACACCCCTAAACCCACACACCACCAACCCATCTATCAAATCATCATGCCCAGGGAATTATCCCCTGAGATCCCCATCATCTGCTATGACACACTCAACCACTACTCAAACATCACAAATTATTCCCCACAAACCACCACTCTCCTCCCAACACTCAAATACCCTGAAACACCCTCCAAACTCTCCTACAACCCCAATGATCTCCCAGTAGACATTTACACTGACCAAGAACTCCTCACCTGACCTGAATACTGGTTATACTTCATCAAGATATTACTCAAAGATGTCTAATCCTATTGGAATCCCCCTCCCCCCTGACGAAGCAGGAACCTTTGAGACACCAAGTCCCCCCTCAGTGATAGAATTGTTTTATAACTTGCTGGTTGGAATACTAGCTTTGTTGAAAAGTTGGGTGCCCTTTTTGGAAAGGTCATCCAAGGCCACAGAACAAATCACAAAAGCAATGAAAACACAGAATGAACTTGCCAGACCTCATCTGAAACCTGAAAAGCTGAAAGGCTATCATGGTGACAAGGCACAGGCAACAAACTGGATGAAGGGAATAGAGGGCTATTTCCTTCAAATGAAAATAGAAGAAATGGCACACTCTGAGAGGATCCACTTTGTGTTAAGCTTGATCTCCGGAGGTGAAGGAAACAGAGCTAGCAACTGGGTTAGCAACTGTTACACAGTTATCATGTGTGACTGGATCCTAAATGAAAGAGGAGAATGCAATGATATTGTAAAGGAACAATTGAGTAACTGGAAAAGTTTTAAGGAAAGATTCCTTACACACTTTTCTTCATACTTGGAACAACAGGATTCTCAGGACACTTTAGAAAAGCTGTACCAAGGCAAATGGAATGCAGAAGACTACATGCAGAAATTCTGGGAGTTAGGACAGTTCACTGGATACAATGAAGAAACCCTGATCTTTAAGTTTAATGCAGGGTTAAATGCTGACTTACTCCAAACCATTGTAACCACCAGGAAACTGAAAACCATAACCGAGTATATGGAATTTGCAAACAAACTCAACTGGGAATTAAGAAATGTGGACAGAAACCAGCAAAAGCAAAAAGGTTTTGAAAGTCAAGTTGCAGCACCAAAACCAAACACCTGGACAACACCAGAACCCACTACCACCCTGACATTGACAACACTCACCAAGGACCCTAACACTATGGATATAGATTCTATGATGAAAAACAGACAATGTTTTAATTGTGGACAAAAAGGACATATATCTAAGGACTGCCAACAGCCTAAAAAGCCAAGGCAATATATGACACAAGTAGTTACCACAGACACCCCAGTAGCTAGCACTTCAAACATCAGTAGCACAACTATGCCAGTAGTTTATAGCCCAGAACTGATGAAGATTGCAGAGCAACTTCAAAAGTTGGGTTTTCACTTTGGTCAGACATGAGCACTAGTGCTCTGACCAAGGTCAATTCTTTCTCATCTTCTAATGTAGTCATTCCCAATATACACAATGATTTATTGAAGAAACAGAGTGAATTGAGTGCAAGAAAGTTTGAACAAATCACAGTGAAACCTGGAAGTGTTGAATGGACAGCTAGACAGCTGAAAATTCATAAACCAGAAATGGCAATTGGTATACTCAATATGTGGATCCACACAAAACGGTCTTAAGGAAGTCTTCAACCAGACAGTTGAAGACCTTAATAAACTTTCAGACATAGAAGTTATTGAGGTTCTTAACAAACTGAAGGAACCTAAGAAATTCATTAGAGGAACAAGTGGTCAACAGATGGATTTGGAAATAGTTGCTCAGACAATTAATGATAAACAAAAGTTTAAGCTCAATGCACTACTTGACAGTGGTTGTACTGGAAGCTGAATTGATGCAATGTTTGCAAAAGAAAATGGAATCAACACACAAAAGTACCCACATCCAATTCCTGTTTACAATGCAGATGGAACATTTAACTCTGGATGATCCATTACAGATTATGTTGAAATGAATATTCGAATCAAAGATCATCAGAAATGACTTCATTTCGCAGTATCTAATCTAGGAATGGCCCAGATGTTCATTGGTCATGAATGGCTTAAAATCCACAACCTGGAAATAGACTGGAAAAACTCTAAAATTGAGTTTACCAGATGTCCTTTGGAATGCACCCCACTGGTCAGAACCCCAGTCCCTGAAGAAGACAATGACATCATTAACATTGATGAACCTGAAATCAAAGATGGAGAACATCTTCTAAACATCAACCTGAATAAGGAAATGCAATACCAAGTGTTCCAGACTAAGTCATCCAAATTGCTGAACAACAATCAAAGGCAAAAAAGACAAAACCTTTGAGGAAACCATTCCCAAAGCCTATCATGAGTTCAAAAACATCTTTTCAAAGGAATCTTTCAATGAAATGCCACCAAGATGACCATGGGATCATGCTATTGAGCTAGTACCTGATGCTAAAGTTTTAGATTGTAAAATCTATCCCTTAAACCTAGCAGAACAGGGAGAACTTGATAAGTTCCTCACTGAGAATCTTGAATCCAGATAAATTAGACTGTTAAGTCCAGTATCAGAGAATGGAAGACCTTAAGCATGGAGTTGGAGAATACCAAGGCATGGAGTTGGGTTGCCTTGAGGGCATAATAGGGACTTCAGCTTCAGCTTATGTGCTGTGCCCCTTTCCACTAGCTGCCCCTGGATTTCAGAGGACAAGGGACAAGATAAGACAGAACTCAAGGTGGAGTTCTGAACATTGAGGAGATCTCCCTGCAGGAGTTCTACAGAGGAGTGTGGAGTTGACTAGAACTCAAGGTGAGTTAAAGTGGATAACTAAGTTGATATTCGAACTGATGTTACATACTGAAGTATCTAAGTTTATATACTAAGTAAAGGTGGAGAACTGGGTAATGGTGGCAGAGAACTAAGTAACAGAGGTGGAGATCTAAGTAATAGAGGTGGAGAACTAAGTAATGGTGGCTGAGAACTAGGTAACTAGAAATAGATAAACTGAGGAAATAAGAGTATTAACCAGAACAAGGTGGGACTGGAAGTCTGTGAGTGACAAGTGGTGAAGTGAGTCAAAAGTGTGGAGTTGTATGTGAGTGGTGCAGAGTTCGTGATAGCATGCAGAGTTGTGTGTGCCAAGGCATGGATATAACAGTATCCCCCTCTTAGGACTGAACCCTGAGGTCCATCAGGATTGGTGATTGGCATTGTTTGCATGAAAGTGTGATGTCAATATATAGTGGGAGTAGTTGGTGGGCACATCTAGAAAAACTTTCCCATCTTGTACTAAACTCATTCCCAATGTCTTCATCCCAACAATCCACTATTGAAGCCCCTGAAGAGGACGAGTACACCCAGGCAATGCGGAAAATTCAGGAAGACACTGCACAAAAACTTGTGGAGGTCATGGAGAAGAAGAAGGTGGCAGATGAGGTGAAGAGGTTGGAGGAGGAGAGACAGAGGCAGGAAGAGTTGGTGTGCTGTGAGTGTGAGGCACAAGAGCAGTGGGAATAGGAGGAGGATGAATACTGTGAGAGGGAGGCTGCTGAGGCTGCAGCTTTGGTGGAGATGAACTTCAATGAAGGGGGAGAGAATGAAATTGCAGAGATAGTCCAATGCCACAAGGAGAGATATCAGGAGAAGGTGAATGCCATGCCAAAGAAGAAGAGGAAGCAGAGAGTGGTAAATGAGAAGCAGACAAAGCTCAAGGCAGTATGTGTTTTGATTTGAAATGATTTATTTCTTTTGATTTAACAAGCTCTGTAGGATATTAAGAGGGATGTAGCACGGTTTGCTGAGAGATTGGCAGATGATCTGCAACACATGAGTACTCAATAGTGTGGAGTTCTTGATTTGCTGACACAGAATTGTAGTATTCCTGCTTCACAGATGGTTTCAACTATGCAAAGAACACCAGGTGGGAGTTGGACAAAGTCAGCCCCTGTTCCAAGTGTGTGCAAAATGGTGTGCCCTGTTGGTGACAGGTTATCCCCGCATGGGAGAATGGCTCAGCCTGTGGTGTGCTGACAAGAAGCAGTGTTGCTCTGAGGCAAAGAAAAACACTCATATCCCAAACAAGTGGCAGTGTATGCAAGTGGATTCAGACAGTGAGGTGGAGGCAGGCCCATTGAAAAGGGCAAGGACAAATAGCTTGGGTGCAGAGGCCAAGTCAGTGTGGGATATGGTGAGGCTGGTGATGGCCTCTTTGTGGGAAACCTTGTTGAACATGTGAGAAACCATGGAGTTCATGTGGCAAACATCAGCCACATTCAGAGATGTTGCAAGGGAGATGCAGGGAGTGGTGTATGAGGTATGTTCAGTGGTCAATCATTTGGGGACTGAACTCTGTGAGGTTCTTCAAGACCATGTGGATGCACAACTCTGTGGTGCCAGTTCACAAGAGATCCTTGCTGAGGCATTGGTGAGGAATGTGGTTGCACAAGAGGCAACCACTGAGGCAATGAATGCCATCTCGAAAGAGATGAGAGCAAACTGCAGGAAGACTGAGGTGAGGTTGAAGAGAGGAGAGGAGGTTAGGGTGGAGTTGGCATGAAAAGAGGTGGAGTTGGCGAAGGTGATGGGTGGAGATGTTGAGATGGGCACTGAGGAAGCTGAAGGTGTGGAGGCTGAGGGACATAACATGGAGGCAGGAGAGAAGGATGTGGAGAAGGAGGGGCAAGAGGATGGGGAGGTCAAAAAGAGTCAAACTCTCCAAGACTAGAAATAATGTATATAATAGATTTTGTTTTCTTTTTTGTTCTATAATTTCTTGTGATTTGAAGAGAGACTAAGTAAGATTGATACATAAGTGAAAAACAATGAAAGCATAAGGAAAAGTAAGAGTAAAAATGCGGAGAAGTATGAAATATGTGCAGAGATGTGAAACTGAAGGTGGAAAAGAGAGAAGGAAATCTATAATTTGTCTAGAGGACCAGGCATGTGGGGATATTTGAGATGGAATTCCTCAAGTAGTTCTTGAGTGTGATCTAGTTTGGTGGCTGGAAGCCAAGATTCCGATTTGTCAGTGTCTGCATATCCAAGCCAATGGACTTTTTAATGGAGTTTACAATGTTTGTATCACCTGTCTATCTTGGACTCAAGAATTTCTTCAACCTCATACTTGATATTACCTTTGATCTCAACAGGAAGAGGTGGACTAGGTACCCAGCCAGGGATGATGTTTTCATGATGGGGTTCAAGCATGGAGACATGGAAGACAGGGTGAACAGCATGCATAGATTCAGGAAGCCAAAGGGTGAAGGCTCGGGAGCCAGCATGACATATAATTTTGTAGGGGCCTAAGAATTTCTCTGAAAGCTTTTTTGAAGGCCTAGTAGTGTTGAAGAACTTTGATTTGATGTAGACTTTCTGACCAATTTCGAAGTTGGGTGTGGGAATCCTGGACTTGTCTGTGGAGATCTGGTACCACTTCTGAAATTCAGAGATTTCCACACATAAAAACTGGTGGAGTTCATCAAGGTCCACAACATAGTCACAGGCTTTCAAGGATGCAATGTCATGTTTGGGATGCATGGAGATGGAGGGGTCATAACCCTTGTTGGTGAAGAAAGGGGACACACCAGTGGTAGCACTAGGTGTGTTATTGTAAGTGAACTCTGTGAGGGGTAAGAGGTCATGCCAGTTGTCCTGCTGGTAATTGCAGTAAATCCAAAGGTACTGTTCCAGAGTTTGGTTAGTATGTTCAGTTTGGCTGTCACATTCTGGATGATAACCTGAAGTGAAGTGGAGTTCTGTATTAAGAATCTTGCCTAAAGAGTGAAAGAAGTGGGAGGTAAACTTGGTACTGTGGTCAGAGGTGACATGCAAGGGAACTCTGTGCTTGGAGAACACATGAATGACAAATAGCCACATGAGTTCTGCAGAGGTGATGGTGTCATGAGTGGAAATGAAGATGGATTGTTTTGTGAGTTGATCAACAATTACTAAAATGCTGTCAAAACCACTAGAGCCAGGGAGTTTCTCTATGAAATCCATTGATATCAAGTGCTAGGGTCTAGCAGGGATGGGAAGCTGCTTGAGTGTACCATAAGGTTGGTGTCATTGAGGTTTAGAACACATACAAGTTACACAGGACTTGCAGAATTCCTTAACCATAGTACGAAGGTTCGGCCAAGTGTATTCACAGTGTATAAGCATGAGTGTCTTGTTTTGACTGAAGTGACCAGAGATTATGTGATTGTGTTTGTATTGTAAGACACATAGGCAGAGATCACCTATGTCTGGCACATAGATTCGGTTATCAAGGCAGAGAAGTCCAGCTGGATCACAAGTCTATTGCAGAGAAGTGGGAACAAGAGGGTGGGCTGAGGTGATTGGGTTGTCTGCTAATGATGCTAAGATATCTGAATGGAGTTTCTTGACATCCATAAGCAGAGTGCTTCAGAGTATTGGGAATGAAAGAATGGTAGCACAAAGTGAAGTGGAGAGTTGTTCTTGAGTGAATACTAGTCAATAATTATGAGGGTTAACCTTGGCATAGTTGCTATTCCCCTCTTTAGGGTAGACATCCCATTGTCTAGTTAACAAATCTGGTTTAGTGCCTAATTTACCAGGTCAGAAATGGATGATAAGATTGAACTGTGAAAGAGATTCTGACCAATGTGCTTGATGGCATGTCAAAATCTTTGTGGTAGCAAAGTATTCTTAATTCTTGTGATCAGTGACAATGTCTATGGGAAGAGCTGCACCTTCAAGATAATGCCACCAAGTTTTGAATGCGGAGAAGATAGCCAAAAGTTCCTTATCATGTGTGTCATAGTTCAATTCCAGTGCAGTAAAGGTGCAAGAGTGGAATGCAATAGGGTGGATTTCACCATTTGGAAGAGCAATAGAAAGGATTGCCACTAGGTTGTAATCAGAAGCATTTGTTTCAATGATGATTTGAGCACCAGGAATCCAATGAGTGAGTATAGGAGCAGTAGTGAACGCCTTTTTGAGAGTTTCAAAGGATTTTGTACATTCAGCAGACCAATTCCATGTGGAGTCCTTGCAGGTAAGGTGAGTAAGTGGAATTATGATGTTGGAGTAGTTCCAAATGAATTGATGATAGAAATTAGCAAAACCTAGGAAAGACTGAATGTCTTTCACTTTGCGAGGTTCTGGCCATTCCTGAATAACCTTGATTTTGTCTTCAGACATCTTCAAACTGTCAGGGGAGAGGATGTAGCTGAGGTATTCCACCTCTTTAGAGTGGAATTCGCACTTATCTGCACAGGCATAGAAGTTATGCTTGCAGAGTCGTTTGAGTACCTTGTGGACATGAGAACAGTGTTGAGAAGGGTTGTTGGAATAGATGAGAATATTGTCAAGGTAGACAATGACACAAACATTGAGGAGATCCGAGAAAATATCATTCATAAATTGATGGAAAGCTGCAGGTGCATTAGAAAGTCTGAAGGGCATTACCATCCATTCAAAAGAGCCATAGCAAGTGTGAAAGGCAGTTTTCCACTCATCACCCTCAGCAACATGCACTAGATGGTAAGTGTGACAGAGGTCTATTTTCATATAAAGACGAGCCTTGCAAGGTCTATCTAAGAGATCAGAGATCAAGGGCAAAGGATAGCAATCCTTTTTGGTGATCTTGTTGAGACCTCAGAAATCTACACAAAGCCAAAGGGAGCTGTCCTTTTTCCAAACAAAGAGAATGGGTGCGCCATGCAGAGAGTTGGTTGAACAAATGAAACCATTGGTAAGGTTTTCATCAATGAATTTGTGAAGAGCGGAGAGCTCGGATTGTGAAAGGGAGTAGATGGTGCCAAGAGGTGGTGAAGTACTTTCCTCAAGATTTATCTTGAGATTGTAAGGGCAGTGTGGGGCGAGTTTATTGGCCTTGGCTTTACTGAATACATCTGCAAATTCATGATATTTGGCAGGCACAGTTGAAAGGTCAACAGTTTTGGCAGTCCCTGCAGCTAGAGTAGCCATAGGGGCAGACAGGTTGGAAGGGTGAATTTGGAAGACTTGAGTGCCCTCTAACTTGATGGCTCATGAAAAGGCCACCGAGTTGATCAGAGAGACTGAAGGTTTTCTGTGTGGAGTATCCAGTGGTGAAGGTGGAGAAGGGTTTTCTGCTGCGGGCGAGGTAGCTGCATGTGCAGAAAAGGTTGATGAGTGCAGAGATGACTCTGTGGGACAGAAAGAAACTGTTTTGGCAATCCAATCAATCAATGGATTGTGCTGTCTATGTAACTGAATCTATCAATCTTCTGATCCAATTTCTGACTGGAAAATCTATGACCATTACATTCTTTGTAACAAACCTGGACTCCTCTTGCTCTGTGATCCTTGGATACAACTGGCTCACCTGCTACAATCCATTGATTGACTGGGTATTGGGCAGTATTACTTTCCAGCCACATCTGTTAGACAATCCAGCTCTGACTATGACATCTTCCACCTCAGCTGCTAAAGCCTCAGCACAACCCTCTTTGTCCAACCCTCTGTCCTTGCCTCTGGTCCCTCCAACACCTAGCATATCTATCATTAATGCTGCTGCATTTATGAGAGCTAGCAAACTTCCTGATGTACAGACCTTTTGCATCCACATCTCAGCACCTGGTACCACCACCTTCGCTGCTTCTGTTGACCTAACTCACAATCTCTCCTCTATTCCTTTGGAATATCATGAGTTTGCTAATGTTTTCTCTAAAGCCAAAGCTGACAGTCTAGCCCCTCATTGCCCTTATGACCTGAAGATCAATATGGAGGATGGTACATCCCCTTCAATTGGTCTGATTTATTCTCTCTCACAGTCTGAACTTGTTGCTCCATGCAAGTTCATTGATGAGCATCTCTCCATTGGGTTCATTTGCCCCTCTTGCCCTTCTCACAGTGCCCCTGTACTCTTTGTTCACAAGAAGGATGGCTCTCTTTGACTTTGTGTCAATTATTGAGGTCTTAACAACATCTTGAAGAAAGATTGCTATCTGCTTCTGCTCATTTCCGACCTTTTGGATACCCCTTGTAAGGCTCAAGTCTACACCAAGATTGACCTCCAACACATGTATCATCTTGTCTGCATAGCAGAAGGAGATGAATGGAAGACCACCTTCCGCACTCACTATGGTTTGTTTGAGTAGCTTTTTATGCCATTTGGCCTCACCAATGCTCCTGCAGCCTTCCAACACTTCATGAATGACATTTTCAGTAATCTATTGAATGTCAGTGTCATTGTCTATCTCAACAACATTCTAATATACTTGGACAATATGGAACTTCATCACAAACATGGCAGAGAAGTATTGAAACACCTCTGACAACATGGCCTCTATGCCTGTGCAGACAAATGCAAGTTCCACACCAACTCTGTGGAATACCTTGGCCATCCTCTCCCCCAATGGTTTGACAATGTCAAAAGACAAAGTTAACATCATTCAGGATTGGCCAGAACTGCACAAGTAAAGGACATTCAGTCCTTCCTGGGCTTTGCCAACTTCTACCAATGTTTCATTTATAATTACTCTGACATTGTCATTCTGCTCACCCACCTCACTCGCAAGGGTGCACATTGGAAGTTTAATGATGCTTGTAGGGATGTGTTCAATGCTCTCAAGAAAGCATTTACTATAGCACCTATCCTTACCCATTGGATTCCTGATGCCCAACTTATTGTTGAGACTGATGCTTCTGACTACACTCTTGCCACTATCCTGTCCATTATAACCTCTGATGGAGAAATTCATCTGATCGCTTTCCACTCCTGCACTGTTACTGCCCCAGAATTGAACTATGACACTCATGACAGAACATAAACATGGCTGTCCAGTAGGAGTAATTGCAAGTTGGACATCAACCATTGGGATGAGAGTCAAGGTCCAACATGTGAGCAGTTGCAATGGGGTCTGAGAGAGGTGCTGCAAGAATATCCTTATGAATTTGTTTGATGTCCATGATAATAGCTCCATGTAGAACTGGAGTCATGAGAGTGGAAGCTCTAAGGGATGAGGCCAGTTGTTCCTGAGTGA
>JASFCW010000349.1:0-12329 GCA_036936985.1 Crucibulum cyathiforme
ACGCAAGGACGAGCAAAGGATCAAGAATGTGCGCGCGTTGATTCGACAAGGTACTACATTGTAACTACAAGTATATACGAATAAATAAGATAAGATCGGCAAATATGACGAATGTCTTATGCCTTGACCTTGACCGTCACAGTAAGTCCTTATTAGACCTTATTATTCACTTTTCTTAATTGGTTAAATATCAAGTCTTCGATCACTATTTCACTATTCCGTTGAATATTAATTTAATTGTGTCCTGGGGAAGCACACTCTATCATTTTCGGCCTATTAAATAAGTAACAGAGTATCTGTGGCTGTTACTTACGTTCGTGTGGCTATTGGTGGTAGCCTGTAGGAGGAAAGAAGGCGGAAAGTGGGAGGACAAGAAGAGGGGAAGGGGAGGGTACATGCATTCCATCCTCGTTGTTAATACCAGGATTCTTCCTCTTGTCGTGGCGGTTAAGGAATACGCGAAAACTCTTGCTCGAGTTCAAGGGAGTGAGCGACAGAGGGGTCGTACAGAATAGAGGGGCTGGTGAGACGCGGGACTACAGAGGAATGAGCATTCAGGGTTTTGAGGAAGGAACTCTGAGCACAAGGACCAGTCTTGACTCTTGAGTCCCCTATTACATGTCGATTCAATGCTTATGTTTACTCGGAACTTTCCTCCGCTTTCCCGCGCCTCTTTGCCAGCCTCCCTGCTCTTTTTCGTAGTGGGTTTCCACTGCTACATTAATCATCTTTTACATCCTTGGAATGGTACCACCTATATGACATGAGGGTAGTTTATATTATTTCCACTGACTTTGAGAACTTATAGCTTGTAAAAATATTGTTTTGCACTTTGATATAGGGATTTTGTTGGTTTTCCATGCTTCTATCATGATAAGTATAACACTGTTTTAAAAACAAAGTCATTTGTTATTTCTGAATATTTTTGACCATTTTTTTTAGAAGATAAAGAGGTTGGGCATGACATTGTCATGGTCATAGTTTGGACTAAAAATGTATCCTGATCAAAACAAACAAGAGCAAGCCCCCAATATATAATATTTCTTGCTTCAGTTAAAATAGTATTTATGTTTATGTGAATAGAAAATGTCTCCTGTAGAGGATTTAATTTCGTAGGGAGTGGCCATTTTATGAAGTAATGACTCTATGCAGTGAAAATCAGTTTACTATGCCCTCACAAATTATTTTGATCTGTTAACTCATCTAGTATTCGGATACTGTTATTATCAGTCGTAGATTTGAACTTTTATGTCTTGTAAGAAAATATGATTTTTTATGGCTATATATACCCGAGTTTCGTAGCCCCTCTCGTGGCCCCTCCACCTTCCCCCGCTGTCAACGCCTTTTAAGGCTGATGACAAACAGGCGTTGAATCGAGATGTAATAGGTACTACGAACTCCACAAGGACAGAGAACGGCTGCGGGACAAGTGAGAGTGCAGGTGGATTGGATGCTGCATCTCTGTAGCACATAATAACTGGGTAATGTGATGGCAGCCAGTAGAGAACATACCTGCACCAACCCGTTCACCGTTCAACCTCGCCCAGAGTCCTCCGAATCACACAGTCCTAACATCCATCTGAGAGGTTGAGACTCGCTCATTGACGACTCCAGGAATGAGGTGGACTGAGTATGATGAAGCATCTCCAGTCTATTCTTACACTTTATAACTTCATTGTCCTCTTCACTCCTTTTGAACAAAGGAATTGCATCCTCCCATAATTGTTTCGCCTTCTCTAATTCTCCGTATTGATGGGCAATATCCCCTAACCGAATCATACATTCTCCTTTGCCATGATGAATATCCATTGCAATAAATGCGTTCAAGGCTATTTGAAGTAGCGATATTGCGGTAATGATATCATCAAGTGCAATGAAAACATCCCCGATACCTCGAATTGCCTGATACATGAGCGGCTTTTGGGTAATCTTTTGAGAGAACACTAGTGATAAAATGAAGGTATTCATTGCGCAATCATGCTCTTGCAGTTTTAAATATATATCCCCAAGAAAATTCAAGCGCTTTGGTAGGACTAGGAATGTCGATGTCCCTAGATTAAAAGAACCCAATGATAGTATACAATGGATAGTAGCATTTTCTATGTCCCCATTTGCAAAGTATATTTGGGACCGGCTGTAATGGAGGAAGGGGGCCAATCTATTATCACGACTTAAAAGAAGTTCCATTGACTCTAATTGTTGAATGTTTCTTTGGATCTCTGGTGTGGCGATGTTCCCTGTAGCAATGTCAATGTCAATAAGATAATGTAGAACCAGTGCATAATAAACCGTATCACAAAGACATTCCGAGGTCAATGCCTGCCGAAGTTTATGCATGAGTTCCCGAGAATGATTATACTCTGATTTCAGGGAAAAAAGCCACCCCCAGATGAAAGCTAAATCCACAGACATTGGTGCTACAATTGAGTTTAGACCCAATGCATCGCATATTTGGGCTGCATGGTGGCATAGTATGCTAGCGTTTTCAAACCTTCCAAGAGATATATAAATGCAGATGCGGATGAGAATGCACCTAATCTCCAATCGTAAGTTTCCGGTCACCTGGACCAAAGACTCTTGCTCTTTTAATTGATCCAAGGCAGCGTCAATATATCCACTCTTATAGAGGGCTTCCGATAAGGCTAAAGTAGCGATGCACTGAAACTGTAATGGCACAGAGTTGTTTGTCGCAAATGATACTGCTTTTTTTAGCTATATCTGAGGCCTTGATAGGAGTATCGGCCATATAACTTAAACGTACCATAACCATCACTTAAGTCATAGTGGTTAGTGACACTGAAATGTTAAAAAGATAATACATACCTTGTTCTTTCAAAGCCCCCGAAGTTTTAAAACAATCATATGCATCCAGAAAGTCTTTCTGTGCATCTCTAGATGCGATATATCGTTCAGATAACCTGCCAAGATGATAAAGAAAGCATCCCTGTAGTAGCTTATTGTTTCCAAGCTGCTTAATTATAGAGCTGTGAGATAGTATGAATTCTGTCGAACCTATTGCTGTCTGGTCTATGAATCGAAGAAGTGATATCATGGATTTTACTTCTCGGAAATCATCATTGGAATAATCTTGAAGAAACTGAAGATTGTAGCCTAAAATAGAATATATGTTTCCTAACTTATTCGAGACAGCATCGACCTGCTGTTTGCTGGGATATTCATAATAATCCAATCCATCCAACATTTTATTGATATAGATATTGAGAGTTTGGAGAGAGTTATTTTGTGGTGGATGATGTACACGAATGTATTCGCGAATTGGTGTTAAAGCCTTTACTCGACCCCGACCGTCCACGAAAGCTAGCGAAGTGGAAATGAGTATGAACCTGCACTTTATAACATTATCAAGTGGGAGCTTCATCTGTAGAAGAGTTTCTTCAAATACCCCATCAGGAAGAAGGGCCAGCAGAGAGAGTAACTCTAAAGCATCAGGAGTAGCTGCCATCCGTGGACTAGAAATTGAAATGGATATAGATTGCTCTAGATTTGATCTCTTGTTGGTGCCATCAGATAAAAGCGATGTATTTTCTTGTTTCCATCGTAAAAGAACGCTAGCACAAGTTTCTGCTTCTGCCAGGTGAGCCATAAGTGTCACTGCAAGGGGGAGGTTGTCTGTGAGCTTGAGAAGCTCCAGGAGGTCTGGATCGTCGTTATCAATATCAGCTATGTCACGAAATATGTCTTCCGCTGCGTTATTGGTAAGAGGCTCAAGTGGTGCCAAAAAAGGGCGGGTCCATCGAATTTTAGAAGGCCGTTCTACTCCCCGCATGGTAAGCTGGAAAGGTATGTTAACGTTACAGAGCCCGCTTTTCTCAATATTACTTACCACAATTGAAAGGTGGGGTATATATTAGCGAGAAGTGCAAGGAAATCCTCGACTTTTGATCGCTGTTCTGGGATCTCCCATGGGGTTTCGAAGTTGTCGAGGACCATCAAAGCTGGCTCCTTAGGGCGATTCAGGTAATGAGTAATCGCATCAACTGTTTATTTTTCTCCTCCAGATTGAAATATTTCGCAACTATGTTGATCAAACCGTCTGTGGTGATTGCAGCATCGCACGAGATGAAATACCGTCTGGTCTCGAAGATATCCACAATGTTATGATCATTCAATATAGAGAGCGCCAACGATGTTTTCCCAATTCCACCGGGACCAAGGATGCAAATTCTAGCCGCAGTATTTTGCTGCATTGTCCTTATGATCCCTTGTCGCTCTTTATCGCAGCCACTAAAAATTTGAGGCGGTGCTGGCAGTAACGATAGACTGCTTGAGCTATAAAAACACAACATGAATTCAGCCTACACTTCGTTAGAGGCTGATATACCGTACCTGCGTCTGAGATCATTGAGTGTCGTTCCGGGGGGCAATGCTGCCTGCTTGGAAGAAAGAATATCCATAACTTCTTGATGACGACGGGAAGCCTGCTCTTGCATTTCTGCCAGCGTAACAGCAGTGATCACATGTGACTGAACCTGCATTGTGGAGACAAACCCAGTCATTTTTCGAATAGAACGGACAACGAAATGTATAATGCACCCCGAAGACATCTAAAGTATGTTGTACGCCTTTATTACAATCAGCCAGCAGTGAGGATATTTGCATGTGTTTAATAACACGTCGAAGAAGTGTGCCGTCGACATGCATACGCACGTACGAAAGAAGTTTGTGGAGAGTTCTATGTATGAAGATTTAGAGTGATGTCCATTATGACGATGGACGTGCGATGGTAACATACTCTTCAAAACATTCAATATTTCGCACCATTGTTGGGGGGAGCTCGGCTTCGGTATTCTTGCAAATGTTGATTATAGCACAAATGAGCTCGTATGTGGATTCTGTCATCCGTAGGCATTCATCTCTATTATATCGGACTGTCTGATTTATTTAAGGCTGTTTCACTAAAAGCTATTGCAGTCATAGAGCACTAAAAACATACCTCAACTGTTTGGATGATCAATGTGGTGAGTCCAGCAACTGTTTTTAAGTATGGTGCTCCTGTTGCTTCAGCAATTTCTTTGAGCATACGAGCCGCCAATCCTCCATATTGAAGAAGATTTTCAGCCTTTGAAGGAGCCTTCAGGTTGCGGATATGTGACATCGTTTGAGCGTGGGCGTGTTGGTGGATGTAACCCAGTAGCATTGTCATACTTATAAGAAGGATCCAGGCTGTGAAGTAGCTGATCAGAAGATGTGGAGTACAAAGGCTCGATCGAAGATACTGCTGCTGTGCTTCATATCTATATGCAACTGAGATACTGGCACTTGTACTTCCAGTTGATAGCTTTGAGATGAGCGAGTGATTGATTAGATCTCTAGCACACTCAGACTTTGCTATTATTGAAGAATTCTCATCTCAGTTTGACAGGCTCTGTACTATTTGGTTCTTTCGTATTGTTGTATCGTTGCCAGTGGTCTTCATTAAGGCAATATCCTACTGATCAATGAGTGTTATTGAAAGATTTGCATATGATTTCGAAATGAAGTTGCGGATGTACCATTTCAAGTTTACCATTCGGCCGACCGCCCAAGTCGGTTCGAGTCAGTCCACTTTTCGTCGATTTCCTTGTTTGTTTCAGAGGAGAAAGCCCAATTCATCCACGCGGAATTTCTGGCCGGAAGACAATTATTGCAATCTTACTATTTGATATCAATATCAGAAGAATCTATCCAACTTCATCTCAATTGACAATCATGCTCTACTCGCGTTCGATTACATGGGAATGTCACCACGTACACCATGCGGTCGAACCAGGCCCTTCTCTGGTGTTGTTGGGACCATGGCTGCTCACGTCGCAAATAGCCAGATGCCAATATTGCCATGTTTGACGACATCGAGGACGTTTGAGTAACTCATAAACTGTCTGGACACGTTCACCGTACAACACAGCTTTCACGAGCACATCACGTACAAGTTCGTGCACCCCAATGTTCTTCAGCAACAGTAGTGGGTGGAGACAGTATCTTCTCCCCTTTCAGTAGACAAAAATGGATCCTCGATGGTAGTTCCAGACGCAGTGCAGGCTCACCTTTAACGTTCCATAGGATTTAGAATGCGATAGGCGCAGTCGGCGACGCAGAATCTTAGTGGAACAGTTATTCGAGTGGTGCTTTGAAGGATAACATAGCGAGCTCATCGAACGTCAAATTGCGGTGCTGAACATCGAGCTGAAGACGTGCATAAAAGGATACTGAGTTATGTTACTCACTGAATGTTGTGCGAGTCAGATATAAACACAATATACGTTTAAACAACACTGTGCGGAGATCGATTGCTTGTACAAACAATGAGTGAGGTTCGAGAGGGTTCAGCGGACGTCCAATCGTTGTAGTAATGCACAGTAGCCTGTGATGGAGTTGTCGGTGTGTGCAGCCGAAAGTAGAATGTGAGAATGTGGCCGCCAGTAATACGTGATAAGAATGTCGATATGGTGAGGATCGCCTCCAGCGACGACGAAGAGATAACAAGTTTGGAGAATTCCGACAGGCAGCAACGGGATTTGTGGGACGTTACCTATCGTTGAATGAGAGAGAAACGGGTGTTAACAGATGACATGATAAACCATGATCGGAGAGAATTGTGCACACTGTGAGTGGCATAGGTCAACGGATCACAGAATGAACGGGCATCGCATCCGTCGCAGATGAATTGGAAAGGAAGATGGCTGCCGTCTGCGGTAGGACGGCGGGAGGAGACATGAACAATGGGTAAAGACTAAAAGTGTCTGGATGCCATGTATATTGTGGCCTCCATGAAATCTCAAGGATCTAGGCCTAATCCCATGAAGAAAGACGTCATAAAATGCAAATACATGTACAGTGGATGGAATAAACGCACCGTATGGAGCCATGGCATCTACGTCGCGATAACAACACGTGTGGAGGCTAAACAACACATTAGAACCCGTTTATGAAGAGTTGGACAGTTTACACACCTTGGAGACGATTACACAGTCCTGCTGGATGAGCAATGACCTATAATGTATGAATCGAGGAGCATTCATCACATTCGTTTTGGCTCGAGTTTTGACTTTCTCCATCATGTTTCGTCGAAACCGATATATTGGGGTAGCATGTACAAGGTCATCGAGAAAATACGATACAGCACATCAACCGCTGTTATATTACCTAGCCACATCCTTTTCATCACGTCCGCACTCCTCTTGCCTCAGCTATCCTCTCACTAGCACCACATCCTCTTCTTCGCGGTATCCGCACATTATAGTTCGCCCCTGCTGTCGAAACTGACTTGAAGTATCTTGAAATGCTCCAGAAACATCGCAGGGCTCTTGGTGTAACATTTCTAGACAGCGGTGACTCTGTTGGATACGAACACGCAGTGATGGATTCGTCTATGCGTCTTGACGGTCCTGAGAACATTTGAGAGCACGGAGTATGAGAGGGTGAGCTGTGTAATTTGGTAACAACAATAGTCAAGTGCGAGAGGGATCGAGTGGTTACTGAGAGGGGTCAGGAACACTGGTATAGACAAAGAGGGGGAAACGTGTAAGGTGTCAGGCTAGTGCTGACCCTGACCCTAGATTCAGCCGCTGACATCCGGAGCCAGTGCAGCAACGACTCGAACGAGGACCGGGTTGAATGAAATACCAAAGGGGCTGGGGAAGAGCAGGGTCAGTGAAGAGAACTAAGGAAAGATGCACCTAATTTGCTGTAGTTGTGTTTCCTGGTTGGCGTTCCATCTTCGGATGCGTGCGTTTGGCGACAGGTCTGCTCGCTGCTAGCGTCGAGAAGGTTGTGCTCAGGATCTTCGCTATCGTTTGTGGCAGCGTCGTTGATGGAAGGAATCAAGGGCAGAGTGGGCGAATTGGTGGACTCGAAAATATGGGGATCCGTCACACACAAGCCCGCTGTTGAAGTTGAACGTTGAAGGTGGAAGGAAATATGAAAGAACTTTGGCAAGCCCCGACAACAGGGGGGTGGCATAGGAAGAATCCCGCATATCAACCCCCCTAGACCCTTAACTAAGGGTCTCGCCAGATTTGGCTTATCTCTGGTTGATCTTCTAAGGGTCTCGCCGAATTTGGCTCGGCTAATCATCAGTGCCATTGTTGCGCGTTAAAGTGCCGTGAATCTCTTGCAATCATCATCTTAATAGTTTAGCTAAATTTAATTACTTTTTGTGGTGGTTGTGGTACTATACTTGATGGTGCTCTTTCCTTCCTCCTTCTGCTTAGCATTCTGCTTCTTCTCCTCAATACTTTGTTCTATCTCTTCTATAGCATCAGTGTCTGGGAGTATGTTGAAATCCCTGTAGAAATCAATTTCATCCTGGTCAACACCCATCCAGATTTGCTCCTCAGAGCTGATAAAAGTTACCACCAAAAATTCTGGAGGTATCTCATAAGGTTCATCATCTTTTCCTGGATGCATGGTAGCAAGATGCCACAGAGCATTATATTTCCAAAAAGTCTTCTTTTGGCCTGTGGAACCATCAAGGCAGACTGGGCAGTGGATTAGAAGGTTTGTACAGGGTGATGATTTTGATACCTGCTTTGCTCTTCCATACATCAATTTGGAGTAGTGATATTTGCAACTTGATGAGATGGAAAAGGTATTCCCCTTTTTTTCAAGTTGTGTGTGGCATCCATCCCTTCCACACCATCCACATGGATCATTTCAAGACTTTGTTGATATACCAGGTAGTAGTTCTGATGATTCATCAATGTTTCTTTGGGCAAAGAGCAGATGGATTCCAACATGGTTTCGCATTTCTTTTAGTTTAAGCTGAGTCCCACACAGATAACATTTGACATCTGCATCTGCCTCAAGTTTCTCAACAGTGAGATTCTGGGGAAGGCCAGACACCACCAAACATGGCTCTTCTATAATATTGATAAGAGGAGGGGCATGTGAATATTTAGGCTTAGCATGCTTACCTTGTTTATTCTTATATGGAAGTATAGACTTTTCAATGACTGGTATTCTACTGATATTGTGGATAATATCCTCACTGTTGGTGCTCAAGTCATGCCAAGTATAATCCAGGACCTCAATAAGTTGTGAGTTGGGCACAGACCAAGTAGCTGACAGTGTAATTTCTTGATTCCCATCAATATGAATCACCTCAGGTGCAAGTGGCTGAAACAATGTACCTGGGACAGATACCACAAATTGATTATGTGAAGATACTTTATTGTTTACAGTTGCTCCAAAGCGAATATATTTTCCATTCCATATCCAGTTCAGATGACCTTCATTAGTGGTGTTGTGAGGTATCATGGCCAAGATTTGAGCATAGACAGTAATTGACTTATCCCCAGTCCCATCAAGATTGTTTATTCCAACTGCATAAAGTGTTTTTTTGCAGTTTCCTTCCTCAAACTTTAACACTTCCACAGCAGCTAAACAGATACTAGTCTCAGTCTGGACCAATGATGCTGCAATATCACCAATTTTGATAAACCCAGAGCCACTGGTATCTGGTGCATTCCAGTTCAGTGTTTTATAATTTCCAAGTGCCTGTGCTGCAATGCCTCGAACCCTCAAAGTACGGGTAGAAGATTTGCGAGCTGCATCTGAATGAAGATAAGATGGCACAAGTGATGATTTGAGAGCTTTTTGATTGTTTTCTAACATGATGTAGTTAACAGGCTTGTCTGGTGTTTCTGCATGGTTAATTTCCAGTTCTTCAGCTTCATTTTCCAAGAGTTCCTCAAGGTCAAGATCATCAAGATCACCATCTAACTCATGTGCAGGCTTAATAGCTTGAACATTAGTAGTGATGGGAATAGATGCTGGAAGGACACTAGCATCAACAGGAATATAAATGGTGCTAGCAGAAATGGAGGCACTGATACTGGAAGGATCAGATGATGACCCAATATAATCTCCATGAGGACGTATAAAGTCATGAGTAGGATACAAGAGCATTTTCTTAATGTCTTCTTCACCATCCCAGGCTATAAATTGTTGCAGGAACTCTTTGGCATTCTTCCTGCCATTTGCCCATTCCTTGGGAAGATCAACATTGCCAACCTGAACATTCCCATTCCAGGATTTTGGATTAACATGATCCACTCCTTTGGCATTTCTCAGATTAGTTCTTGCATGTCCTCGATCAAGTTGAGGGTTGCGCTCCATGATTGCACTGATTTCTGAAGCAATACTAATTTTCTGGCAAAGTTGGCCCATAGTAAAATTGTGAGCATGATCTTGAATGCGAACATTTGAGAAAGTGCCTTCAAGCCTATCTGTGCCATCATGAATAATGAAGTATTCAATAGTACTATCAATGAGCTGCAAGCGGGCTACAGTCACAATTATATTTTTAACAATTGCCTGAGAATCTGCATAGAGAGCACCAGCCATAAATTCAAGCTTGTGTTTAAAGTACATTGAAGTGCAGACATGGGCATATGTTGACAGTGACTGTATCTGCTGTGATAGGTCCATATCCACATCAATAAATGGAAGAAGAAAATATTCAAATGTTTTAGTTATAACAGCTAATGATTTAAGATGTTTGTCATCTCCTGGATGTACTCTATCAGGGGCCTGGGTTTGAAGAGACTTTAGTTCTTGGATAAGGGTTACAGCTTTAGGTACATTTTGCTTGTCTATAGGATTCATAAGATCATTGGCCTGAGCATGAGATAGATGTGGAAGAGATTCAAGACTTTTAAGGACATGCTCAGGTAAAATTTTGGTATCATGAACCATTGTACCAGATTGACTATGAAGCATTGTTGCAAAACGTTTCACAATATGTTTATAGTCACATGTACCCAGAATTCCATGAGGCCCTGTTTGGCAATTTAATCCAGGTAATTGATATAATATTTTTCCAAGCTCACTCTGATGATCTATAGATTCTGTCATACATAAAGTAAATCGAGCTTTCCTAAAGGATGGTTCCCCATCTGTTGCTAGTGCCCAAATTGGTCCATGTGTTGCTTCACCATCTGAATGGTTTTTCCAGACTTTAATTACATCATTTAGCCAATTAGCTAGTTCAATTCCTGTTTCAGCTTTGCAAGATGCTGACACAACAAAGGGCACAGGGGAATAATAATCAGATGCTGCCACTGGAGCAATGGCAAGAACTGTCCCATCTTTTCCAATATGAAATCTGCCTTTACTAACTGAAGCTTTCATTGCTTCCAGGGATTGAAGTGTTTTGACAGTCAAATTATGACCTTTTGTGTGTTCACGACAAAGACCTAAAACTGAATCCTGCTTGCTACAATAGCCACAGATTTCTTCCAATGAGATTCCATCAATCATTAAGATTAGACCTGGAAGTTGATTCTGTACACCTCTTGTAGGTGGAGGTGGCTTGCCTTCTGGCCCAAAGAATGTCTTGATATTTTCTGAGACTTCTTCTTCAATGGGGGAACTGACTGAAGACAGGAGTTGAGGCATCCTGTGATGGCGTATTAAAGTACGTAATGAAGGATAACCATCACTTTTCTGAAGAGCATATAGCAGTCGTGGTCCACCCAATGCCTTAATTAAGTATGCCATATCAAAGTTGGCTGGGGTCCAGTCACCATGTGGAGAATACATTCCATCAATGGCTGCATTTAACTTATTTAGCACAACAGACAAGCTTTCCCCATTATTAAGAGATATAGATAAAAGACGACGAAGTCCAGCAATATCATTATTTGCCAGGAGCATAATAAATCGTTGGTGATCATGGATCTTTTTCTCTAAGATTTTGATTCTATTTTTAGCATTCAAAAGCTGACATATTTTTCAGACCAGCCAAATATACCATTCAGTGTGTTGATCTTACCTTCAACCTTAAAACCTTTGACTGAGCAGCCACTTTTTTGAGCAGTATTTGCAGCTGAATATTGGTTAAATAATTCCATGGTGTATGTGTAGCTGCAATGACTGCACGAGCTGAGAATTCCCTGAAGTATGCAGTGTTTGGGATGTTGCTGCATTCATAACAAGCTAAATCCCCCAGAGTTTCTACATGCCCAGAACAAGCTGTAGCTTTAAGTATAATCCAATCCCTGTCTATGAATCCAACAGGCTGCCAAGGTAATAATGCAGCTTCATGTTGCTGGTAAGGATAACTGTTCCAGACAGATCCAGGACTCCAATTAACTGGCTGGCCATTGCATTTTATACCAGATCTAGTGGCAACAGCACCATGAGATTGAATCCTGATGAGAGGAGTAATATTATCTTGAAATACTTCCTCTAAATCTATGTCATCATCAGAGATGTCATATTCAGAAGAGGGGGGTAGGCTATCAGAGGCACCCATGTTTAAATTGATCAAAGAGGTTGACAGCTGAGATCCTGGTACAATGAGGGAAGGTGTACTATAACCTGATCCA
>JASFCW010000350.1:0-12321 GCA_036936985.1 Crucibulum cyathiforme
ATCAGCATAGTAATCTTATCTTACTAATTACAAATATCATGTGATGAAATTCCATAAAAGGCGATTTTTGAGATGCCAAGGTGGCGGTGCATGCCGCTGATGTAAAATTTTTGCTCACTTTTGATGTTGGACAAAATGCTCGACTAAAACTCCCTAAAAGAATGACTCTTATTACATAAGACTTGTAACTAAGGGTCTCACCAGATTTGGCTTATCTCTGGCTGATCTTCTAAGGGTCTCACCAAATTTGGCTCGGCTAATCATCAGCACCACTATCACATGTTAAAGTGCCATGAATCTCTTCCAATCATCATCTTAATAGTTTAGCTAGATTTAATTACTTTTTGTAGTGATTGTGGTACTATACTTGATGGTGCTCTTCCTTTCCTCCTTCTGCTTAGCATTCTGCTTCTTCTCCTCAATACTTTGTTCTATCTCTTCTATAGCATCAGTGTCCAGGAGTATGTTGAAATCCCTGTGGAAATCAATTTCATCCTGGTCAACACCCATCCAGATTTGCTCCTCAGAGCTGATAAAAGTTACCACCAAAAATTCCAGAGGTATCTCATAAGGTTCATCATCTTTTCCTGGATGCATGGCAGCAAGATGCCACAGAGCATTGTATTTCCAGAAAGTCTTCTTTTGGCCTGTGGAACCATCAAGGGAGAATACATTCCATCAATGGCTGCATTTAACTTATTTAGCACAACAGACAAGCTTTCCCCATTATTAAGAGATATAGATAAAAGATGACAAAGTCCAGCCATATCATTATTTGCCAGGAGCATAATAAATCATTGATGATCATGGATCTTTTTCTCTAAGATTTTGATTCTATTTTATTGGGAGAGTGGTTGGTGTAATAGAATATAATGAATTGGTTAACTACTACTGGCCTCTTACAAAGGCCTTAAATACTAAGTAACTACATTACTAGAATATACTACAATTAACTATGAGCATCTACAGTCTGTCAGATTGGTAATCTGCTGACTGAGATCTGAGTAAGCACTCCACATGCTTAGCCCACTGGGTCAGCATCCAGAGTTGCCTTATGCTGGTGGCTTTCCAACACTCCCCCTCAACTCCAAAGTCATGCCAATCTGTGTGATCAGATCTTGAAATTTAGGCATCAGTAGTGCCTTAGTGAACATGTCAGCTAGATTGTCTTCAGATGTGCAGTAATCAACTACTATCTCATGCACAAAGTGATGTTGAATGTCAATGTGCTTGCTCCTCGCATGAAACCCTGAGTTCTTGGCAAATTTAATTGCCAATTGGTTATTGATGTTGAGTAATGTCAGGTCAGTCTGTGGGAATCCTAATTTGGTAAGTAGTGCATGCAACCATATTGCTTCATGCCTCGCTAAGCTTGCTGCCATATATTCCACTTCCATGCTTGATAGGGCAACTGTTGGTTGCTTCTTTGAGTGCCACACAATCAGTCTGCCACCTAAGCCAAAAATGTATCTGGTAAGTGATCTGCAATCATTTATGTCTCCAGCCCAGTCGGCATCGGAATATGCCATGAGTTCCATATTCTGTTCTGTTCCATACAGAATGCCGAGATTCCATGTCCCGTTTAGGTAATGGAATACACACTTCACTGCTGTCCAGTGCGTTGGTCCAGGGTTCAAGATGAATTGGGTAAGTTGTTGGACAATGTATGTGATGTCCAGCCTTGTGCCAATTGCAGCATACATTAGTGATCCAACTGCCTGAGCATACACTGGCATATCATAGTGCTTGTCATCAGGAGTCTTTGTGAGCTTTGACGTTGGGATTGGCTGGCATTTTCACTGGATGTGATTGGTCCATGCCGAGTCTCTCTAAGATCTTTGCAATATACTGACTTTGCACAATCTTTGTTGTTCCGTGGTCTTTGTCCTGCGTGACCTCGAATCCCACGATCTGTTTCATCTCCCCCAGATCGGTGATCGTGAACTTCCCACAAAATTCCTCCTTGATTTGGCCCATTACATCATCATTTGATGCAAAGATGGCCATATTGTCCACATGCACCACCACAATTGCTAACTCGTTCCCACATTGCCTGATGTAGATGCATTGATCTGCGATCAAGCACTTATACCCGAGATCAATAAACACTGCATTAAGCTTCTCATTCCATACTTGTCCAGACTGCTTAAGTCTGTAGAGTGTCCATAATAGTAATAGCGCCTATCCTGTGCCATCCTCGTAGCCTGGGATCTGCCGCATGTAGATTTCCTCACTGAGTACACCATTTAGGTAAGCACCTACAATGTTGACCACATGTGCCATGAGACCAAGTTGGCATGCAAGCACTATCAATAGCTGTCAGGCACATCAACACAATCTATAAAGAGAGTGCCAAGGTCGATACACAAACTGCTAACTCAAGAGAAAGAGGAGGAGGAGTGAGACCAGTAGTATTGGCAGTAAGAAACGACCAGCTAAAGACTACAGAATAAGAACGTATTACTACTACTATATATACTAAGAGGCCATGCACATAAGGTGCTACTAAGTCATGTTCGAATAATGAGGGAAACATGTGTAAGTAATATAACTACTGTGCACTGCGGCTGCATACTGCAGTTCACATTACAAGCATGTTTCTAATATAAGATCGAGATGAAATAACTACTACTACTGTGCGTTATCCTCATGTTGTAGACATGAGCTGTTATTTGTTCTTGTCGTCATTTTTATAGAAACTATTTAATAATTAGAAAGGAAAACTAAAAGAATAATCAAAAATAAACGGTTCATGACATTACCCCCTTTCTAAGAATCACGTCCTTGTGATTAGATTGCTTCCTCTTCTGCCATTCTTCCCATTGTTCTGAGATGTATGTCTCCATAGTTTTCTTGTTCTGATATATGGCCATTAGGCCAGATACAATGATAGGTAATGATGATGATCCAAATGGTAAAGGCGAGGATTGTGATAATGGCAATGATGAGTAGTGTTGTCCTTTTGGTGGTGGTAAAGTTGAAGATGTCCATAGGGTTCCAGGGTTTCTGGGAGTTGTTTCAAAAGAGTGTCGGGGTACTATCAGCAAAGAACGTGTTTGCAGGCATGGAGCATTGGGATGGTTTTTATGGAAATCTTCCACGAGTTCAAGGCTGTTTTCTAGATTGCCAATTGGTTCCCATGTTCGGGCTTCCTTCGGGTAATTTTTCCAATTAACCAAGTATTTCATTACCAGTTGTCGATTGCAACCGTGTCCTGATTGTTCGATTCGGCTGTCTAGAATTGATTCAACTTCATATTCGGGTGTCCCATCAATAATGTCCAGTGGCGGGGGTGGTTCCTGGTTCTGGAATAGTGACGTCGGTTCCGAGAATGGTGTCAACAAGGATTCATGGAAAACTGGATGTTTACGTTTCCACTGGATCGGGAGTTTCAACTTGTAAGCCGATGATCCGACTTTCTCAAGTATTTCGAAGGGACCGTATTGTTTGTCTTCCAGTTTCTTGGCTGGACGATCCATTGCGATGTTGATTGCCTCAAGGTAAACCTTATCTCCAAATTTGTATTCTCATGATGGTTTCATGGATCTGTCATAGAAACATTTCATATTTTCGGCAGCGATTTTAAGCGATGCTTCTGCTTCTTGACATGTATGTGTCATCATGTCTACAAATTCCTGTACCGATTGGGTTTTAACCGTTCCTGAAGGTTTGATTCCTTTCCATGGGTGTTGTCCAGCATTTAGGAAGAACAGCGAGTAACCAGTTGATGTATGGACTTTGTCATTGTAAGAGAATTCTGCAAGTGACATCCATTCAGACCAATCATCTTGTCAGTGATTCACAAAGATTCTTAGATAGAGTTCTACTTCTTGATTAACTCTTTCTGTTTGTCCATCTGTTTGTGGGTGATAAGCCGTTGACAGGTTCTGTGACATTCCTAGTAGATTGAATAGATCTTTCATGAATTGGGAAGCGAATTGAGGTCCTCAATTGCTAATCATTCGTTTAGGGAGTCCATGGTTTCTGAAGATATGATCTCTGAATTCCTTAGCCACTCCCATTGACGTGATCTCGATTGTCGTTGGAATGAATTTGGCTGCTTTGGTAAATCGATCTACTATGACGAGTATGGCGTTAGACCCTAATGACTCTGGAAGAGGTCCGATTAGGTCAACCGATATTATTTCCCAAGGTTTCAATGGAATTGCATTTGGTACTAGTGGTGCGGCTGGTGAAGTTTGATTTGGCTTAGTCCTTTGACGGACTTCGCATCCACTAATATATTTCCTGATGTCTGCCTGTAGTCTAGGCCACCAGTAATTCCGTGTAATCAATTCCTGAGTTTTATATTGCCCTGGATGTCCTGTTGTTGTTGTGTCATGGTGGAGATGGATAATCTCTTCCCGGAGTTTCTTGTCTCTGGGTACATAGATTCTATGCATCCATGTGATTGTTCCATCTTCTAATTCCTTCCAACCATTTTCTTTGGCTGCTAGGTTCCGTTCGATGACTTTATCTCTATTTTTAGATGCTCGTTTGATCCGAGACATCAGAGCTTCGTTAATTCCTATAACATTGTGTTGCCGAAAATATTCTGGTTTTAGCATTATGACGTTTTCATTGTCATTTACCCCCTTCTCATGACCTGCTCATCTCAAGAGGAAGTCTGCTTTAGCCATTTGTTTTCCAGCTTTATGTTCGAGTGTGAAATGGAATTCTTGCATTTCAGTTACCCATCTGGCTTGTTGCTGGTTCAACTTCTGGGGTTTTCTGAAATATTCAAGATTTTTATGATCCGTCCAAATTTCGAATACTTCTTTTGCTCCCAGGAGATATTGTCTCCAGTTATCAAGTGCCATCATTATTGCTAGCATTTCTTTGTCGTATATCTCATAATTTCTTTCTGTGCTATTTAAAGCATGAGATATAAACGCTATTGGTCGCCATGTTCCATCGAGTTGTTGTTGGGATAGAATTCCTCCATTTGCAAAATCTGATGAATCTACTTCCACTCGGTATTTGCCTGCATCATTGGGCATTGCTAATACTGGTGCTGATGTTACTCGCTTTTTCATTTCTGCAAATGCATCATCTTGTTCCTTTGTCCATTTCCAAGTGTTGTTTCCAGTTAATTCTGTTAGGGGTTTTGCTACATGTGTGAATCCTAGTATGAATCGTCTATAGAAATTAACAAATCCTAGGAATTGCTGAACGTCTCTTTTGTTCTGAGGTGTTGGCCATTCAACTACTCCTTGGATTTTTAACGGATCCATCCTTACTTGGTTGTGGGAAACAAGAAGACCAAGATATTCTACTTCTGCTTGTTCAAATGTGCATTTTTCCGGTTTCAGAAAAAGTTTGTGATCTTTGAATTTCTGTAGAACTCTTTTTACCATGATACGGTGTTCTTCAAGTGTGGCTGTGAAGATAAGTACATCATCCATGTAGATAATGACTTTTCCTTCATCTATTTCTTGTTTGAATATTGCATTCATCATAGTTTGAAAAGTTGCCAGTGAATTTGTTAATCCAAAGAACATCACAAGTGGTTCGAATAATCCTCGATTGGTATGGAATGCTGCCTTCCATTTGTCTCCTTCTTTGATCCTAACATTGTTGAATCCCCATCAAACATCTAATTTCGTAAAGTACCTTGCCTTTCTAAGCTTATCAACTAATTCTTGAATAAGTGGCAGTGGGTATCTGTTTTTAATCGTGATGTTGTTTAGTCGTTGGTAATCCTGTATAGGTCGAAGGGTTCCATCTTTTTTTCTTGACAAAGAAGAATGGAGATGCCATTGGTGATTTCGATGGTCTAATTCGTCCAGATTCAAGGTTTTCAGTAAGGAACTTATCAAGTTCTCCCTGTTCTGCTAGATTTAAAGGGTAGACTTTGCAATCTAGGACTTTAGCGTTAGGTACTAACTCAATAGCATGATCCCATGGTCATCTTGGTGGCATTTCATCAAAAGATTCCTTAGCAAAGACATCTTTGAACTCGTGATAGGCTTTTGGGACTATTTCCTCAAAGGTTTTTGTCTTTTTTGCTTTTGACTGTTGTTCAGCAAGTTTAGATGACTTAGTCTGAAAAGCTCGATTATGCATTTCCTTGTTTAAATCAATGATCAGGAGATGTTCTCCATCTTCGATTTCCGGTTCATCAATGTTAATGACGTCATCTTCTTCTTCAGGAATCGGAATTCGGACTAGTGGGGTACATTCCAAGGGACATCTGGTGAACTCGATTTTAGAGTTTTTCCAGTCGATTTCCAGGTTGTGTAGTTTTAACCATTCATGACCGATAAACATTTGGGCTTTTCCTAAATTGGACACTGTGAAATGAAGTCATTCCTGATGATCTTTGATCCGAATGTTCATTTCGACATAATCCGTAATAGATCCTCCAGAGTTGAATGTTCTGTCTGCATTATAGACAGGAATTGGACGAGGGTACTTTCGCGTGTTAATTCCATTTTCTTTTGTGAACGTTGCATCAATGCAGCTTCCAGTGCAACCACTGTCAAGTAGTGCATTGAGCTTAAACTTTTGTTTATCATCAATTGTCTGAGCGACTAGTTCCAGATCCATCTGTTGACCGTTTATACCTCTGATGAATTTCTTTGGTTGTCTTAGTTCATTAAGAACCTCAATAACTTCTATGTCTGAGAGTTTATTAAGGTCTTCAACTGTTTGGTTGGAGACTTCCTTAGACCGTTTCGTGTGAACCCACATATTGAGTATTCCAATTGCCATTTCTGGTTTATGAATTTTCAGCTGTCTAGCTGTCCATTCAACACTTCCAGGTTTAACTGTGACTTGTTTGAATTTTCTTGCACTCAATTCACTCTGTCTCTTTAATAAATCATTTTGTATATTGGGAATGACTACGGTAGAGGAGATGAAAGAATTGTCCTGGGTCAGAGCATTAGTGCTCATGTCTGACCGAATTGAAAACCCGACTTCTGAAGTTGCTCTGCAATCTTCATCAGTTCCGGGCTATAAACTACAGGAGGGGTTGTGCTACTGATGTTCGAGGTACTGGCTACTGGTGTGTCCATGGTTACTACTCGTGTTGTATATTGCCTTGGCTTTTTAGGCTGTTGGCAGTCCTTAGATATGTGTCCTTTCTGTCCACAATTAAAACATTGTCCGTTTTTCATCATAGAGTCGATGTCCATGGCATTGGGATCCTTCATAGTTGTTGTCTGTGCCAGGGTAGTGGTGGATCGTGGTGTAGTCCAGGTTGGTTTTGTTGCTGCAACTTGGCTTCCAAAACCTTTCTGTTTTTGTTGGTTCCTGTCTACATTTCGGAGTTCCCGGTCGAGTTCATTGGCGAAGTCCATATACTCTGCTATGGTTTTTGGTTTCCTGGCTGTGATTATGGTCCTAAGCAGGTTGGTGTTTATTCCTTGTTTGAATTTAAAAATCAAGGTTTCTTTGTTATATCTGGTGAGCTGTCCAAGCTCCCAGAACTTCTGCGTATAGTCCTCTGCATTCCATTTGCCCTGGTATAGCTTCTCTAAAGCATCCTGAGCATCCTGTCATTCCGAGTAAGATGAGAAGTGTAGAAGGAATGTTTTCTTGAACGTCTTCCAGTTACTCATCTGGTCCTTGTAATAATCATTGCATTCCCCTTTTTCATTTAGGTTCCAGTCACGCATGATTGTCATATAACAGTTACTGACCCAGTTGTCAGCTCTGTTTCCTTTGCCTCCGGAGATCAAGCTTAACGCAAAGTGGATCCTCTCAGAGTGTGCCGTGTCTTCAATTTTCATTTGAAGGAAATAGACCTCTATTCCCTTCATCCAGTTCATTGCCATTGCCTTATTGCCGTGATAGCCTTTTGGTTTCTCAGGCTTGAGACATGGGCCAGCGAGTTTGTTCCTGTGGGTCATCGCTTTCGCAATCTGTTCCGTTGCCTGGGATGACCTTTCCAAAAAGGGCACCCAACTTCTCAACAGTGCTAGTATTCCAAACAGCAAGTTGTAAAATAATTCAATAACTGAGGGTGGGGAAGGCATGGAGAAAGTGCCTGGTGCGTTGGGGGGAAGAGGGATTCCAGTAGGATCAGACATATTTGTTTAGCCTTTTGACGAAGTACTCCCAGTAAGTTGGTTGAGCTAAAAGTTCGCGTCCGGTGTAGATGTCTACTGGAAGATCGTTGGGGTCGTATGAGGATTCGGAGGGTGACTCGGGGTATTCTGGTGTTGGGAGGTGTGTGATGGATTGGGGAGAGTAGTCGGTGAGGTTGGAGAAGTGGTTGGGGGTGTTGTAGCGAACTACGGGAATCTCAGGGGATAGTTCCCTGGGCGTGTTGTATTGGTAGACTGGTTGGTGGCGGGTGGGTTTGGTGGTGGTGTATGGGATGACGTGGATGGTGCGGGAACGGAGGGTGCGGGCTGTTTGTGATCTTGTAACGGGCATACAGAGTTCTGTGCCAAATAGTGAAGTGTAACTTTGCACTGTTAACCAACAGTGGACCTTTCAAACTAAGTGGTAGGGAGACATGTGTGAGAGTCTGCCTTCTTGTGATACGAAACTAGTGTCTTCTTCTCTTCCAAAAGACCACTAGCAGATTGCAATATCTCCGAAGATTTAATGTGCTCCCTTGACGATCAGTGACAACGAGATGGGCTCAACGTTTCTCGAAGTTATGCTGTCTGGTTCAATTTACTCAACGTACTCTGTCTGCAAGCTAGGGTGATAACAAAAAGGGTTGGGGAAAGGATGGAGTGGTGTGAGTAAAGATGAATGGGGTAGGAGAAAGACATAACGGGGTTCAGGGTAGTTTGGAGGTATTGAGGTCGGTTGGTGGAAGTCTTTAGCTTTTGTCAGGCACGTCAACACAATCTATAAAGAGAGTGTCGAGGTCGATATGCAAACTGCTAACTCAAGAGAAAGA
Organism: Crucibulum cyathiforme; assembly: GCA_036936985.1. Taxonomy (NCBI): domain Eukaryota; kingdom Fungi; phylum Basidiomycota; class Agaricomycetes; order Agaricales; family Nidulariaceae; genus Crucibulum; species Crucibulum cyathiforme. The sequence goes on from JASFCW010000350.1 coordinate 8,864, forward strand.
GGAGGAGGAGTGAGACCAGTAGTATTGGTGGTAAGAAACGACCAGCTAAAGACTACAGAATAAGAATGTATTACTACTACTATATATACTAAGAGGCCATGCACATAAGGTGCTACTAAGTCATGTTCGAATAATGAGGGAAACATGTGTAAGTAATATAACTACTGTGCACTGCGGCTGCGTACTGTGGTTCATGTTACAAGCATGTTTCTAATATAAGATCGAGATGAAATAACTACTACTACTGTGCATTATCCTCATGTTGTAGACATGAGCTGTTATTTGTTCTTGTCGTCGTTTTTATAGAAACTATTTAATAATTAGAAAGGAAAACTAAAAGAATAATCAAAAATAATCAGTTCATGACAATAGCCCAAGCATGTCAAGTCTCATGACTGGTGCAAAAGTCTCATTGAAATCTACTCCAGGGATCTGGGAAAATCCCTTGGCAACTAATCAAGCCTTGTAACAGACAATATTTCTGTTTGCATCATGTTTGATCTGGTAAATCCATTTACATGCAATGGGTTTCCTATCTGATGGTAGCTCCATCTTGGTGTATATGCCCAATGTTTTGAGCTGACTAATCTCTTCGTCCATGGCCTGTTTCCATTTGGGCCAATTGTGGCGTTCCTTTGCCTCCTCAAACAATTTAGGTTCATTGTTCAAACCTTCACCTAATAATGCCCAATCTTCAGCTAGATGTGCCACATCCTTTTGGGTTCTCTGGCCTGTCACTTTAGGATTATGCATTCAGAGATAGTCCAGTCATACCTGCACCACTGCACAGACCAGGTGCTTCTCCACAGAGACTGGGATCTTTGATGGCATAGCCACTTTTGGCTGTGGTGCCACTGTTTTGGCTACTTTCGGTGTTTTGCTTGAACTAGTCTCAATTTGGTTACCCAAAGTCTGGTTGCCATCACCTGTCTCCCCCTCAAACAGCAGAGGGTAATCGACTATAACATCTTCAGCACTGTCCACTGGTTCATCACATGAGAAAATCACATTTTGCAAGATCTGAATCTTGCGTGCAGTGGGGTTGTAATACCGATAGCCTTTGGTTGTGGATGAAATTCCTGTAAAAATAAACTTCCAGGACTTCAGTTCCAATTTAGTGTTCTTGCCATCCTATTGTAGCACCCAGCAATCCCATCCGAATTCCTGTAAATGGGATATATCTGACTTAGCACCTCAGAATACCTCATCAGGGGTCTTGCTGTTTAGAGCCCTGGTCGGAGATCAATTCTTTAAGTAAGTGGCATAAGTGAGCACTTCTGTCCATAAGAAGTAAGGAATCTTGTGGGAAACCAGCATAGCACGTGCATGCTCCACAAGGGTCCTGTTGATGCACTCTGCTATTCCATTTTGGGAAGGTGAATGCACAGCCATGACCTCAAGCTCCATTCCTGAGTTGAGTAAGAAGGTTTTGAATGCCTTATTAAGGTATTCCATACCACTGTCGCATCAAAGCTTCTTTAGCTTCTTTCCCTTTTGGGTCTCCACATAGCTCTTGTATTGCTTGAAATGGATAAACACCTCATTTTTCTTCTTCATGAAGTAAATGTGCAATCAGCATGATTTCCCATCAGTGAATGTGACAAAGTAACGTTCCCCCCCTATCACCATTGTCCAGGCCAGTCCCCATACATCAGTGACTGTTAGATCACCAATCTCAGTAATTTTTGTCATGCTTTCTTGTGGGAATGGCTCCACGTGCTGTTTGGCCTGTATGCAGGCCTCACACTGCGGATCAGGCTCGACCAATTTGTCAACCTTCATCCTGATCATGAGATCCTTTTTCTTGAGCATCTTCACAGAAGCCATGTTCATGTGACCCAAGATCCTGTGCCTTTGACACTGGCAAACATATGATCTTGTTTGATAATGGCATGTTTGCCTGCAGCTTTGATCCACATGTCATACAGCTGTCCAACCTTCTTTCCCTCAGTGATAAGCATGCTGTTCAGTGATTTGAATTTGACATCATCCCCCTTGAATAAGATTAAATAGTTGGCATCAGTTACCCATGAGATTGAGATAAGATTGTACAGTGCATTCTTGACATGCAGTACATCATGTAACGTGATTGGGTAACTTTCCTTGCCATATTGGGAGATAAGTTTGACACTGTCACGTCCCTGTGCCAGCACTCTGCCAAAGCCTCTGACAAAATGCCCTGGTGTTTCTATGTAGTCCAAAAATAGACTTTTATTGCTGGCAATATGCAATGTTGCCACACAGTTGGCCAGCCACATGTTGTTACTGGCTGCTGGTAGTGCAATGTCTTCATTGTCTGAATCCTCAGATTCCTCTGATATTATTGTGAAGGCGAAGTTCTTCTCATCTTCAGCAATGTGGGCATGATCAGATCCCTTCTGATTAGATTTGCCCTTATCAGATTTTGCCTTTGATTGGCAATTGGCCTGATAATGTCCCTTCTTTCTGCAATTGAAACAGGTGACATTGCCTTTAGCCTTCTTCTTCCCACAATCACAGAATGCTAAGGCTGTGTTGTCTCTGGCCTTAGCTGATTTATGCTGATCCTGGTCAAGGATCTGGGCAATCAGCCATGATGATTAGTCTAAAGTGGTAGTGTCGATGCCAGAAATGAAATTATTCCACATTTCCATATCTGGTAGTGACATAAGAAGTGTCTCCAAGAATTCACTATCCTCGAGCTTCTTACCCAAAGTGGTAAGTTCTTCCTGATACCCCTGCATCACACAGATGTGTTCCTCAATGCTCATGCCTTCCTCACACTGAGCACAGAACAATTTCCAGTGTACCATAATAATACCTAGTGTGCCCTATGGTTCCAGCAGTTCCTTTAGTGTGGTCCATGCACCCTTTGATGTTGTAGCACTCACAACATATACTAACATCCTGTCAGCAACACACAAACGAATCATGGACAGGGCACTCCTGTCCTTCTTCTTCCAAGTGGGCTTGGCACTTTCTACCATTGGTTCGGGTTCAATTCCATCAACAATATCAATTACCCCTTGATCAGTTAAGATGTCAATCATCTTAACTTTCCAAATAGAGTAATTCTTGGCTCCCTTTAGGGGATCAATCTGGTATACATTTGAAGAAGTCATGGTCTCCATGACATGATTCACAGTCAAATAAGGTTGTGATTGTGATGATCAAAGATAATGAGGGTGAGTAAGTATGTAGAGGATTATAGTCTAAGGCTGGGGCCCATAACCTATTGGGAGAGTGGTTGGTATAATAGAATATAATGAATTGGTTAACTACTACAAGCATCTACAGTCTGTCAGATTGGTAATCTGCTGACTGAGATCTGAGTAAGTGCTCCATGCGCTTAGCCCGCTGGGTCAGCATCTGGAGTTGCCTTATGCCAGCAGCTTTCCAACATATTTTTAGCATTCAAAAGCTGACATATTTTTCAGACCAGCCAAATATACCATTCAGTGTGTTGATCTTACCTTCAA
>JASFCW010000351.1:0-12283 GCA_036936985.1 Crucibulum cyathiforme
TTAGCACACTCATTGGATGTAAAACAATCAGACATATATTATAACATTATTTAATAACATATAACATCCAAAAATGCAAACAATACAGAGAAATAGGATCTAAATAGGGGTGAAACAGGTTTTTGATAACCTGAGAATGCCTAAAAACATTCAAGAAAGCCAGACAGCTGCTGCTCAAAAAGGAAGGGAAATCAAATGTCAGTGTATCAAATAGTTAGATAAAACAAATATACATGATAAAATGTGTGAAAGTAGCAAAAAAAACAGAGGAAAAGGACAGAGAAGAGGTAAAATTAACATGTGTAGGCCATGCTGCACATTGCCAAAATCCTTATCACTGATTATCACCTTTATCACCTTTATTAAATCCTGTTATCACTGCATTATATCCAGCACAGCCAGAGTCTGATTAGTAATAATGATATTATATAATATCAACCCTTTTTGCAACCCTTTTTTGTGACCCTTTTCACCATATATACAGCCACTTCACACTGACCATATAGCCACTTCACATGCACCATATATGGCCATTCACACACACCAAATAGAGCAGTTCACACAAACCATATATGGTCCATTCCCACATCCCAAATGTGGGACTGCTCTCATTTAATATAGTGGGATCTCAGATTGTAGAGGCTGTTAATAGTAACATGACATTGTTGTTTTCACTGAAATTGGATAAGAATTGCACCTGCAAATCACAAAATACTGACCAAATCACAAGTCTTTTACATTTGTTGACATCTATTATTAATAGCATTGGGACCATTAATATATTGTAATTATGCATTTCATTTTGAAGTGTTATCATGATTGTAATAAATGATTTTAAATACAGAAGCACTTATTTGTACTTGTTTGTATTGTCCAACATTATTTGATTTATCCTGATTTTTTATGATTTTATTAGACAGCATTAGTACAAGTAGCTTTATTTGTATTAGTTTGGTCTTGTCTGTTCTATTTGGTTGTTCATATGTTTAATGGTATTTTTACCAATTTATATCAAAATTTTATGATCATTATTGCTGATGTTATAAACAGTATTAATAATAGCAGCTCTTATTTGTTCATGTTTTGACTTGTCTGGTTTTATTTTATTTTTCTTATTTTTTAAATAGCCCTGAAAAATACCCCTTCAATGCTACCAAAATTATGAATACAGTATCAAGAGACCCCTTATATTTATATTAATAAGTAGAGTCCAAAAGTCCAAGTGTCCAAGTTGTGGTCCAACTACAGTCCAATTGGATTTTGCTCAGATTTTTACTTCATTTTACACTTATACAGTGTACTACCATTCCTTTACACACCAAAGTACAATTCTTGATTTATACTGTCTAGCAAGGTCTTTACTATCCCCCATGTAATCACTAGGAATCCACCTGGAATCCTAGGAATTTAAGTGGATTCCAGGTGGATTCCAGGTGGAATATACTTATAATTATTGTAGTATTTTGAACTATACATTTTAATTATTTTCCATCCCATTACAATGGTTTTGGAATGGAAGTGGAATATTCCAGCAATGACAATGGCTATGAGCCTGTCTGCTTGCCATATTGACCCCACCTCCATCATGTGTACCCTGCCTCCTCACCACATCTACCCTACCCCTCAACTCTGCCTCTACATCTCCAACCAGCTAGCTCAACTCCTGCATCTGCACATCCAAGCATCCACGTCAACAGCCACTGGATTCCCTACATTCATGTGTCTATGTGAGCATTTCCCTTCACCTCCATTCCTATGCATCCATGCTGACAGCTCAAGCCCAGCAATGACAGCAGCTATGAGCCCACTACCTCAAACCCCCCTCTCCCTCTGTGTATGCCTGCCCATTCATCATCTGCACCAGCAGTGCAATGACAAGCCCACCACCTCATATACCTGCCTGTTCATCATCTACACCAGCAGTGCAATGACAAGCCTACCACCTCATATGCCTGCCTGTTTGTCATCTACACCAGCAGCGCAACAATGAGCCTACCACCTTGTACACCTGCCTGTTCATCATCTACATCAGCAGCACAACAACAAGTCTACCACCTCATATACCCACCTGTTTGTCATCTACATCAGCAGTGCAACAACAAGCCTACCACCTTGTATACCTGCCTGTTTTTCATCTACACCAGCAGCACAACAATGAGCCCACCATCTCGACCCCCTCTCCCTCTGTGTATGCCTGCCCTTTGTCATCTACACCAGCAGTGCAACAACAAGCCCACCACCTTGGCCCCCTCTCCATCTATGTATGCCTGCCTCCTTGCCATGTCATCACCATTATATATGATTACATGTCACAAAGTTATATACATGAAAATCAAATCTTACAACTTTTCTGCATTTATTTCTGATTATAATTACTTTTAGTAGGTAGTACTAGTTAAATTGGATCACATTTTTACCTGTTTGGACATGTTCTGGCTTCCACTATTTTCTTTGATATACCCTGATTTTTACTAATTTATTCTGAATTACTATGAATTTATTTCTAATTTTTAAGTAGTATAATATTCCATGGAATCCATATGGAATTAACATGGAATCCACATGGGTTCCTAGTGGATGTATGGTAGAATTGATACTATGGAATTGAGGGGATTGATATGGAATCCACATAGAATTCAGGTGGAATCCATATGACAGTTGGTGGAATTGATATGGAATTGAGGGAATTGATATGAATTCCATGTGGAATCCAGATAGAGGTGTGGATTCCAGGTGGAATCCTAGTGATTGTATGGGGGGTGGTAAAGTACTGTGTCTAGCAGCCTTTTCCCACTCAAAAAACTATATCACATTATATAAAAGCATCTTAAGTATCTGAAACCAAATTTATAATGTGAAAGGAGCATGAAATTGTATAGAATTAGGGGAAAGAAAATAATGTCTCGAAAAGCAAGAAAGTTGATGACTTTACACACTGTGATGCCTGTGGGACCTGATGTGACAACTGCCTATCTCAGTAACTTGTGACACATCTTACATATCAATCAAACTCATCATCACTCTCATTATTGTCTGTTTTGTTGCCACCTTCTCCTTCATCCTCCTCATCATCACTATTCTCACTTCCTCCAATGTTGTTGAACTCTTCCTCAATACTCCTCTTCAACAAGTGGGCTGGTCCCCTTGGATGCTGTGATATCAGTACTCCCTCTCTTGTAAGTCTCTCACACTCTGCCTGGTGTGCCATCTTTTGCTTTGCATGCTCCTCTTTTGCTTTCTTCCAATGCTCATTGCATTTCTCCTTTGTAGAGTTTTTCTCAACTCTTGCTATAGCACATGCAGCCTTTGCTGCAGCCCTCTGTGCCAGGGCTTCTTCATATTGGTCAACCATGGTTACAAAGTCAGGTGCTGTTAATGCATGCCCATGGCCATCCATAAGCAAAACAGTACAATCTGATCCTTTCTTGTTCTCCTTAGCATGAAGAGCCTGATTTTGTTTCTTCAAGTATAGGTCCTGAAGCACAAGCTGTGCCTGATCTGACTCAATAACAAGATCTTGTGCAATGATTTGCTTTTTTGCACATGCAAGGCTAGCTGCAAGTAAGTGGATCCTATTGCTTAACTGGTTGCATGACTGATACAGGGTAGAGGTAGAATGACCTGGAGGGGAGATAAGGGACCAGTTGGGCTTGGGCAAGGGTGAAGGGGCTTTGAGCACTGGTGAGTGTATAACCTGTGATGATTTCAAGACAGCTTTGGACACTAAATATGATCCAACAGTTGTCAACACAAGTCCTGATGTCAGGAGACAGATACATTTAGTTGGAGTGTAGAGGGAAGGATCAGATGCAGGATCAAGTGTACATTTTTGGGTATGAGTATTTGGTGATACTACAGGTGTCAAGGTTGGGTGACTGGGTGCTTGGTGAGTACCTTCATCAATGTCAAATGTGGTGGGTGGCTGGGAGTGGAATGCAGCCATGACTGCCCTAACAGGGCTGGTCTGTTGTAAAGGGAATGAGCCTTTGACAGATGTCCATGTGCTTGGTTTCAACTGTGTCTCAGTGATGACATCAGGATTGAATGGGTGTACACCCATTGCACTAAATGCAGCCTTCAATGTGTCACTTGTGAATGCACCCAGGTAGGCATGCCCAAACACTTCAGTAAAGTGCCTTTTGTCAGATTCTGTCTTGTTCTCTCTTCAAACTCACTGATTTTCTCCTTCCAGGCCTTCTTCATCTTTGCAAAGCAAACAACATCAAGACCTTGGAGCACATGGGTGCAGTGTGGAGGATAGCCAAGGATGATGATGTTATTGGCAATGGCATAGTGAAGTATGTCCTGTGTGTAATGCAAGCCATGCCTGTCAATAAGGAGGACTCTGGTATGTCCACATGCCTTCTCCTTTGTCTCTGCATCAAATACCTTCTCAATCCATTCGTGACAGAGCCCACCATTGGTCCACCCATTCTCAGAGTAAGAGATTCTACATGCCAAAGTGAGTACCCTTCAAATATGTCAATGCAGTTTATTACTTATGTTGCATTTGCAACATTATTTTCCCCCCACTTCTTCATGAAGTTTTTACCTTTGTAAATTATCATTGGTGTCAATGCACTTCCATCTGCACAAATAGTGACAATGGCAGTCACATTTTTTCGAATTGCACCACCTTGTTTGTGCTGTATTTTTGTACTGCATGCACCTATTACACAATCCTGGCTTTGGTTTGATGGAGGGAAGCCACTTTCATCCATCCCATAAATATCCTCTATGTGTATTCTAGCATCAACAATATACTTCTTCACCAATTCAAACCAAGCTACTTTCACTTCAGGATTGAGAGACTGTGCATGCTGTGTGTCTAATGGCTGGCTCCAGTGTGTTTGCAGTCCTTTCTGATGGCAGTCCAGAAAATGGAAGAGCCACTGTTATCCAAGGGTTTCAGCATCAGGCTCAAGATGGCTTGAGATGATTGTGTTGCAGAGGAGCACACTGCTGCATGATTGAGTGGGAACCCCATGTCTGCTGACTCCTTGATAAAGTTAACAAGGATATGCTCCTCTGCTGGTGTGAGCTTCTGTTTTGATGCATTAAACTCTTCCATAGTTCTCTTTACCTGCACCCAGTTGGATAGAGTTTTAGAATTAACCTTGAACTCAGCTGCAACATTGTACAGGCTGTGAGGTTCTGGACCTGCCTGACTACATTGGTACATGTGGACAGCATCATTTAACCTCTTTGTTTTGTCATTTCCAGATGCAAGCTTCTTGACACATCCAGACAGGGCATGGAATACCATCCTGGAGCTGTATTGAGGATTTTGAACCAAGGATGCAGTGAGTGATGACTTCTCAATGAAAGAAGACTGTCAGGTGATGCCCAGTGTGCAAGACTCTCCCACACATCTGTCACACATCAACAAAATGCATCCTGTGAGCTCAATTGTGCATCAAATATCCTTATTTTAGTTGCATTTTGCACAAATTAGTTTGGCTATAGAATTTATACAAAATTTGAGCCAGAATAAGCATGTTTAGATCAAAAAATGAAATCTATGTTGTGACTAAAGTTGAGATCACTCCAAATTGAGTATTTAAGCAAGCCTTTTGTATATATAGCACTCAATTCACATCCTTACTTCACAGAATTTGGTACATACACAGTCTGAATACATTAATTATGGTCTGCAAAATATCAGACCAATTGGATATGATTTGGGGGAGAAAAAATGTTTTGTGTAAAGGAGTGGTTGTGTGTAAAGGAACAGTAGTACACTGTAATACATTTCAGTCTGATTGGAGTCCAAGTGGAGTCCAATTGGACAAGGGGGCTTAGTGATAAGTACTCACCTGCCTACCACCAGTACCTCAGTACTTTACACTCACCCCCCTGGTCTGATCAGTCTACTATGAAACTATTAATCACATATAATTGATTAATAACTTTATTATCCAGTCCAAGTAGAGTCTGAGTGGAGTCCAAGCAGTCCAAATAGTCTGATCAGACTACTATAACACTATTAATCACATATAATTGATTAATAACTTTTTCATCCAGTCTGAGTAGAGTCTGAGTGGAGTCTGAGCAGTCCAAATAGTCCAATTGGACTACTATAACACTACTAATGACTTATGCTTAGTAAATACTTTTCTTATTCAGTTCAAGCAGAGTCCAAATAAAGTCCAAGTGCAGTCCAAGTAGTCCAAGTGGAATCAGAATGATTCAAGTGGGGTATAAGTGAAGTTCAAGTAGAATTTAGATATTATACAGGATATTTATATAACATTTTTACATATATATACCTATTCAATTTAACTAAGATGTGTTTCTATCAAGGAAAATATATTATAAACTTCTATTTTATAATCCTCTTCTTCACTCTCACTCTCTATAGTATTTCCTTTTTTAATTTTGTGGTTTTGCTTGTTGATAACATATCTGGTGTGGTAGAAGAGCATTGTATGTAAAAATCACTTGAAATTGTTGGGTGTCATTCTTTTTAAAATAGATTCAAAACCACCTAACCATGCATTTAGTTGTTCACAAGCCTAAAATGCATCAGAAAGTAGATCTAAATATAATATAATGTGAGCAGCATACCTGTGTATCAAACACTTGTTTGCAATATGGTTTTCCATATTTATCATAATCTATACCAACTAGATTAGGGGTTGAGCCATCTAATGAGGCAGGATTACACCATTTCTGACACATAGCATCTGAAACTCAATGGTTCATATAATGATATGTATCAACAATAAATCTTGTGGTTTTTTTCCACTTCTCCCAACTTTGATTTCTGATTGCTGCTCAAAGTACAAGAAAAGCTTTATCAATGCATATATAAGTTGGTCTAGATTCCTCTTTTGGAAATACTCTTTCCAAGAAGTCTAAAATCTGGGTGGAAGATTCTGATTTATCAGACAAGTCCCATGCAATTACCACCCCACATGGAGCACATATTGTTTCTACACAACAGAATTTTGAAGGACCAAAAATAATGGTCTTTAGGTCTATTAGGAGAAGTTTCTTCATCATGTGCTTGGGTATTCTGTGGAGTAGATATTTGCCAAGGCATTCATTCACCAACTCATTGTAGCATTCATTTAACACCTAATAAATTAGCATGGCTATGGCTTTGAACATATTTTTTCCATTTTGGTTGATGCTGTGGACATGATTGTGTCCCAGATAATTTTTGGTTCTGAAAAGTATGCCAGTAACATTCAGAACCATATTGATTCTCATGAAGAGCACAAAATGCTCCTCCACAGGCATTTGCAAGATCATCTGTACAATTTTCAAATGCACAATGCTATTAGAATATGTTTTAGTTAATTTAGTTAATAATGAAAAATAACTTTACCTTTGGAGCCATCACAATACCATCTACTACTACCATACTAACTGTTGCATTATCATCATCCATTTCTGTATCACTATCAGATGTGTTATTTTGTGGCATCATATTTCTTAGAGAAGATATTTCACTTCCATCTCCTAAAACAGCACCAGGAGTACTAGTTGTAATGATATCTGGTGTACTTTTATATTTTTGAGTACACTCTGTACAGCTATGTCCATGTGCTGAAGAAACTTGAGGTTGTGGGCCATTGTAAGCATGGCAGTATGAGTCTATTTTTTCTTATATTCAGCTATCATTGAAATGTAGCACAGAAATCTCAATCCTGTGCTTGAAAAGAATCTGGAGGTCTGACTGGTTGAAGTATATACACCCATCCATTTTATTATCCCTTGTGGGATTGTCTATTTGCAACAGCAAAACCTAGATTGGTGAGTAACAGCAGTGAAGAATAGATATTATTAGAACAGTACAATATTCTTTTTGTCTACAGCTTTAATGGAGACAAGCACAGGAGTTGAATGGTGGACAATGGAAGAAGCTGGGAGATTCTTTGGAGAAATACTCACATGTAGTTTAGTATTAGATATTCAGCTCAAGGCATAGTTACAAAGCTCAAAGTATAGTTACTAAAACTTCAACTTGAACATATAGCCTCCACTCTGCAATGGATCTCATATGATGATCTTTTATCCTAGTAAATCACAACTTTCAGGCAAATGGCTGTTTCATGTCCAGAAGAAAGATACACCAAAGAGTACACAAGCAGATGATCTGGGTCAAGAATGGGGTCTAAGTCTCTTTAACATGTTCATCCAGGCATGGATCTCATCAGAAGCACTGTAGTGAAGGCTCCATCAATGAAAAGGAATGCACATAGAGTATCATATTTCACAACTTTGGCCAGAAGGGGGAATACTGAGTAATTACTTTTAGAGAACTTAAGCATGATGTACTGTTATTTAAATCCTTGTATTCTCTCTTTTCCCACAGAATAAGGAATGCCCAAATGACAAAGTATGCGAATACATCAAGGGAGCTTAGCCACCATATCATGGGGTTGCCAAGCAGGTATATTTAACAACAATCTTTCACACAAAAGTTTTAAACCAAAATGTTACATTCTTGTGACTTGGGAAGCAGCACAAACAGTTACAATATGTGTGGCAATCAGTCAAACCAGCATTTGTTGCTCACATGACTTGCTGGAGTTTGAGGAACTTGCCCAGGAATCCAAGGAGTTTATAGTTGACTTTCAATGCATCAGCAGGAACTAAGGCAGACAAACAGTCAGACCTAATACAAATTTAGGAGGATACCACTCACAAGCAGGATGTTGAGCAGTCTCAATGAACCACAGCAAGCTATCATTCACCACATTCTTATTGCAGGTAACCTCTTGCTGCTCAAATCCCCAATCTGGCAACTTCACTTTATGCAAGAAAAGATAGCACCCAGTAAGTGCATGTCTAAGCTGGAACATTGTCCTGAGAGTCCAAAGCCTCTTGGTAGACTCCTTATTGTGCTTGTCACCATGGTCAATCTCTACAAACCAATCATCATTCACATCTCCTGCAAAGCCAGGCATGCTGTATACAGACACTTTGTTCTGGAAGTCAACTTTGGACACAGGTGGGTGGATGTTGTGCAAGTGTACATACTTCTTGGTTGCAATATGGTAGAGCTTGATGCACATGTTGGATGTGAGATATGCAAGCAGAGAGTTCACATAGTCAAAGTCCATCCTGTTTTTTCTGGCATTGCAGATGTGGAAGTTGTTTTTTTGGTCATGATAGGGGTAAAGGGTGGCTTCAAGTTGTTCTGTAGACTGTATTAGGACATAAAAGTGAATGACAAAGCAAATGTTGTGAATGTTTGTTGCCCCCAGATAGATGTGGGGATGTGAGTGAAGATAACTTCCTTGCATGTTTACATGATGAATGATGACCTGGGATCCAATAGTGATGTCTATTCATTTTATTAGCAGAAGAATGAAGATTGCTATATAAGATCACACCTGCATATGTGTCAGCCATACCACAACCACCAAGTGTGGGTTGAAATTCTGAGCTCATGTCACCATCACCATCTCCCAAGTTTTCCAGAATGAGGAAATGGATCTGGAACATGGCCATGTAGAACAGAGTAGGGACAACAATGAGACACAGCACTCATGCAATGAAATGGTGCATGAGCAGTCATGGAGGAACGTGCAAGTCACCTAGGAGGTTCCACAATTGCACTATGGTACTAACACCAATGGTTGCAATTGTGAATAGGGTGACCCACTTGCAGCTAACAACTGTTCCCAGCAAGAGACCAGAGAGGGTGATCCATATCCACCAGGAGGTTGTGAACAGTTTGTGTTTAGACCAAAGGAAGATGGTGAGTGCAGTGAAAAAGATGAGTGTTGAGTCAAGCAGGATGTGTTGGGACTGGGTGACTGTGCTGTTTTTGAAGGTGATGAGGAAGGGGGCTAAAAGAGCAGTGGTAGTGTGACAGTCTAGTGCATGCAGAGTGAGATAGGCAAGTGGGACAGTGGAAACACCTAGTGTTGCTGCCACCATGCACATTGCAACATATGGTATGTGGTCATAGATTCTGAGGTGGGTGAGTATATGCATGTCATTTTGGAACAAAACCAACTCACTTTCCAATATCTTTAAAGTCAAACTGTCCATTGTATCCAAACATGAATGCAGCAAGAGTAATGAGAAGCTTAGTGAGCAGTGGATGCATGTCCACAAAGTACTGTGTCTTGATGTATTTTGATGCAAATTTTCTGAAATGGACTTTGTCAAATCAAAGCTGCCTGAATGACTCTAGTAAGTATAATGTTCAGATAAGAACAAATAATACATACACAACACTGTTAGGTTGTGAGAGTTAGAAAGCCACACACCAGATGCAGCCAGCACTATTACCAACAGCAGCTTCCACTCCATCAAAGTTAGATCCAAACCTCCTGGCAGGTAATTCTTTGGCCTTCCAGGCACAAATTCTTTTGATGCTGCTGCTCTTTATGCATCTATGTCCAGGTGGTCTTCTTGAGGATGAGGGAAGTGCTGTGTCATGATTGGTGCTGTGTGGGGCACTCCAAGCTGTGGTGACACTGGCCTTCATGCTCTGACATTGGGTGCATGGTGTGTTAGTTAGTCCTGTATACATAAATGAGTACAAAAGAAAGGAATGATCAAAAGAGAACACTTACTTTGTTGTCAGATTAGGAAGCAAGAGAAAATAAAGAGAGAAAAAACCAGGAGTGCAATCTAATCTTACTAATTATAAATATTATGTACTACTTCTGTAAAAGGAGATTTTGAGATGCTGAGGTAGCAGTGCATGCCACTGATGTACAACTTTTGCTCACTTTTGATGGTGAAAAAATGCTCTACTAAAACTCCCTAAAAGAATGATCCTTATTACATAAGACTCATAATTATTCCATCTTGAACTAAGCTATAAACTGCTTGTGATGTAACCTCATCAATTGAAAGACCATCATTTAATGTAAGATGAGACTTTGAAGCTTTTGATACAGTTTGAATAGACTCTTGAACACAGGCCTGCCATGTTTACTGATGTGTTATAAATAAATAAAAAATTTCATTTATAATACCAAAGGTATTGTTCCAATATTCAGTATATGCTGCAGCTGATGCATGAAAATACATAGCAGTTACAACACCATTGGAAAGGATTGATCACACCATAGGTTGTGGCCAATTTTTAAATACTTGGCTGTATTCAAGTAAACCCTATTATTTTTACTATGATCATCTGAAGGAATATGTCTATGATCTACTGAATATAAAACTTTGCAATCTGAACATTGACCTGTTAAAACCCAACCATTTTCATAGATAGTATTGCCTTTTATTAATGTAACCATAGGAATATCCTTTGGATGAGTAACTTGATATAAGGACCATGGTTTGCAAGTTGCAGTTTCACATACACCAGAGCTTGGACAGATCATCATAATAGCTTGAATAGATTTATATGAAATTGTAAGTAAATTTCCTTTGTAGTATCCACTTTTATCACATGGATATAACTTTAAAACCTTGGCCAATGACTCCTCCAATTTATTACCAACAGTCACAATTTTCTTTTCTTCTTTAAAAGTATGTGCCATCTCTTTTTTATGAAATAATTCAGAGGAATTATGTTTATTGAGTTTCTCAATTAAAGCCCTACTCAAACATTTCATCCATCCAGATAATGAGGAATCATTCTCTCCATCATATGATGGATTTGCTTGCCAAGCATATAAGCTTAAAAGCTGATCATTTTCAGTTATAATGAACAAAATGAGAAGTGCAGTGGCCAATGAGATCTTAGAGCTGAAATTTAACTTGATACAGTCACTGAAGACTTTAAATGATATATCTGGGAAATCATCCATAGTAGAAGCAGCATGAACAACAGGGAGCATTGCAAAGATAATTAGCCACCAGAAGGCCAAGTTAATGTTACTAAGTCCAAAAATGCAATGGAGAATAAACCTAGAAAAAATAAATGAAATAGAATCTGCTGCATATTAATGAGTATATTCAACTACATTTTCACTTCCTCTTACTAGTAAGACCCTTTTTTAACTTATCCTTCTTTCTCTTTCTCCTTTCCTCCTTCAGCTTCTTTCCCCCTTTTTTTCCCTTTTCCCTTAGCTTTTGATGGTTCTATATATTCAAACAAGTCTTTGAAAGTATAACTTCCTGTCTTTTGAAAGCCCCAGACATCTATATCATCAGGTGAATTCTCTCCACCCTCTAGCCATTCTTTCATATCAGGATACTCAGAGATTTTATGAAAAGCTGGTTCATAATGAGAATGCCACATGAATTTTCCTATGACAAGTTCAATGACCTGTTTGTTAGATGGCCTTTTCATATTCCAAGCATTGGCTTTGCACAGTTCATCAAGTTTATGCTTAGCAGCAATAGCAGCACA
>JASFCW010000352.1:0-12278 GCA_036936985.1 Crucibulum cyathiforme
GGACAGCTAGTGGAAAGGGGTGCAGCACATAAGCTGAAGCTGAAGTCCCTATTATGCCCTCAAGGCAATCCAACTCTAAGCCTTGGTGTTCTACAACTCTGTGCTTAAGTCCTCTGTTCTCTGATATTGGACTTAACAGTATATTCAAACTCGTACCTTTCACTAGCATCTTATACATCAGTTACGTATGGCTACTCGTACTTGCACCAGATGCACAGCAGCAGTTACCACTGTAATCTCCCGAACTCCTGGGAGAGGTCACAACATCACTGGGTGTGCATCCCATACTCTTGGACCCTAGCAAACTCCGCAGCTTTATCTTCCTTTGCAGCCTACATTTCCATGACTGTCCTGCAGCCTTTACTACCAACACCTCCACAATCACTTTTGTGACTTCTTATCTTAAAGGCACAGTGTTGGATTGGTTTGAACCTGGAATCATGGGTGAAACCTGTGTCCCTCCTCTCTGGTTGGACAACTATGACAAGTTTGTCCATGTCCTTCACACCAACTTTGAGCCCGATGACCCAGAAGGCAATGCCGAAACTCAAATTGAGAATTTGACCATGAAGGACAACCAGCATGTCACCAAATATATCATGCTTTTCAATTGCTATGAGGCTAAACTCACCGACTATGGTGAAGCAGCACTCTGATGCTGATTCTATGAAGGTCTCCCAGATCACATCAAAGACTGGATCAGTGATCTCAGCAAACCCAAGAATCCTGAGGAGATGAAGGAAATCACCAAAGTCATAGACAGGCATTATTGGGAGTGCAAGGGTGAGGTTGTGTGAGAAAAGCACAACTCCACTGACAAACCTGACAAGTCCAAGAAATCGAGTGCAGACAAGTCGAAAAGTCAGCAGAAGTCCACCTCATCCAAGGGCAACTCCACCTCTTCCTCATCTACATCCTCATCCCAACAGGCTAGCACCTCGGCCAAGAAGCCAGACTTGTCATCAAAACTAGGCAAGGATGGTAAACTCACCCCTGAGGAATGCAAACACTGCATGGATAATAACCTATACATGTTCTGTGGTGGTAGTGGTCATATGGCTCATGACTGCACCAAGTCCACCTCCAGCTTCTCCAAAGCCAAAAGCCCACACAGCAATGGTTGAAGAGAAGAAGTCCAACTCACCAGACTCAAAAAAATAGAGAGCAGCTCTCTTGACTCTGTGTGGGATGAGAGCTGTGTTGTCTCCAACCACACAATTAAGGAGGCCCATCTCAACGCATCCGCTCTTTCTGATCCTGATTCCCTTACAACCCCACTCACTTCCTCTACTTCTCCACTGTCTTTTCTTGCATTGATAGATTGTGGTGCTTCTCATTGTTTTATAGATTCAAATTTTGTTATGAAAAATTCATTAGAATGCCATTCTGTTTCTCCCGTCCAACTGTGTCTTATAGATGGAAGTACCAATGCAGTAATCACTCAGACAGTCTCTCTCCCTACCATTTTTCCTACTGGTGAAATCCTAGCTCTTGAGTACTTTGTAACTCCTCTAGACTCTGCTTGCTCTGTGGTTCTTGGATATAATTGGCTTTTCCAGCACAATCCATTGATTGATTGGGTTGCCAAAACTGTTTCATTCCATCCCACAGAGTCATCTCCACACTTGTTGACCTTTTCTGCACGTGCAGCTACCATGCCCACAGCAGAAAACCCTTCTCCACTGGATACTCCACACAGAAAACCTTCAGTCTCTCTGATCAACTCAGTGGCCTTCTCACAAGCCATCAAGTTAGAGGGTGCTCAAGTCTTCCAAATCCACCCTTCCAACCTCTCTGCCCCTACAGCTACACTAGCTGCGGAACTGCCAAAACCATTGACCTCTCAACTGTGCCTGCCAAATATCATGAATTTGCAGATGTATTCAGTAAAGCCAAGGCCAATAAACTCACCTCACACCACCCTTATGATCTCAAGATAAATCTTGAGGAAGGTACTTCACCACCTCTTGGCACCATCTACTCCCTTTCACAATCCAAGCTCTCCACTCTTCATAAATTCATTGATGAAAACCTTACCAATGGTTTCATTTGCTCAACCAACTCTCTGCATGGTGCACCTGTTCTCTTTGTTCAGAAAAAGGACAGCTCCCTTCGGCTTTGTGTAGATTTCTGAGGTCTCAACAAGATCACCAAAAAGGATCGCTATCCTTTACCCTTGATCTCTGATCTCTTGGATAGTCCTTGTAAGGCTTGTCTTTATACAAAAAGAGACCTCTGTCACACTTACCACCTAGTGTGTGTTGCCAAGGGCAATGAGTGGAAAACTGCCTTTCACACTCGCTATGGCTCTTTGAATGGATGGTTATGTCTTTTGGCCTTTCCAATGCACCTGCGGCTTTTCAGTGATGTATGAACAATATATTCTTGGATCTCCTCGATGTCTGTGTCATTGTCTACCTTGACAATATTTTCATCTACTCCAATGACCCTTCTCAACACTGCTCTCATGTCTGCAAGGTACTCAAACAACTCCACAAGCATAACCTCTATGCCCATGCAGATAAGTGTGAATTCTTCGGCCTTTCCAATGCACCTGCAGCTTTCCAGTGATTTATGAACAATATATTCTCGGATCTCCTCAACATCTGTGTCATTGTCTACCTTGACGATATTTTCATCTACTCCAATGACCCTTCTCAACACTGCTCTCATGTCTGCAAGGTACTCAAATGACTCTGCAAGCATAACCTCTATGCCTGTGCAGATAAGTGCAAATTCCACTCTAAAGAGGTGGAATACCTCGGCTACATCCTCTCCCCTGATGGTTTGAAGATGTCCAAAGACAAAATCAAGGTTATTCAGGAATGGCCAGAACCTCGCAAAGTGAAAGACATTCAAACTTTCCTAGGTTTTGCTAATTTCTATCATTGATTCATTTGGAACTACTCTGATATAGTAATTCCACTCACTCACCTTCCCCGCAAGGACTCTGCATGGAATTGGTCTACTGAATGTACGAAATCCTTTGAAACTCTCAAAAAGGCATTCACTATCACTCTTATACTAACTCATTGGATTCCTGATGCTCAAATCATCATTGAAACAGATGCTTCTGATTATGCCCTAGCAGCAATCCTTTCTATTGTTCTTCCTAATGGTGAAATCCACCCTATCACATTCCATTCTCACACCTTTACTGCACCAGAATTGAACTATGACACACATGATAAGGAACTTTTGGCTATCTTCTCCACATTCAAAACTTGGCGGCATTATCTTGAAGGTGCAGCTCTTCCCATAGACATTGTCACTGATCACAAGAATCTAGAATACTTTGCTACCAATTCTGGCATGCCATCAAGCGCGTTGGTCAGAATTTCTTTCACAGTTCAATCTTCTCATCTGTTTCTGACCTGGTAAATTAGGCACTAAACTGGACTTGTTAACTAGACAATGGGATGTCTACCCAAAAGAGGGGAATAGTGACTATGCCAAGGTTAACCCTCATAATTATTGACCAGTACTCACTCAAGAACAACTCTCCACTTCACTTCGCACTACCATTCTTTCATTCCCAATACTCTGAAGCACTCTGCTTATGGACATAGAGAAACTCCATTCAGAGATCTTAGCATCATTAGCAGACAACCCAATCACCTCAGCCCACCCTCTTGTTCCCACTTCTCTGCAATGGACTTGCGATCCAGCTGGGCTTCTCCACCTTGATAATCGAATTTATGTGCTGGATATAGGTGATCTCCACCTACACATCTTACAGTACAAACACAATCATATAATCTCTGGTCACTTTGATCAAAACAAAACACTCACACTTATATGCCATGAATACACTTGGCTGAACCTTTGTACTATGGTTAAGGAATTCTACAAGTCCTGCTTGACTTGTATGTGTTCTAAACCTCAATGACACCAACCTTATGGTACACTCAAGCAGCTTCCCATCCCTGCTAGATCCTGTCACTCAATATCAATGGATTTCATAGAGAAACTCCCCGGCTCCAGTGGTTTTGACAGCATTTTAGTAATTGTTGATCAACTCACAAAACAATCCATCTTCATTTCCACCCACAACACCATCATCTCCACAGAACTCACACAGCTATTTGTCATTCATGTGTTCTCCAAGCATGGAGTTCCCTCACATGTCACCTCTGACCACAGTACTGAGTTTACCTCCCACTTCTTTCACTCTTTAGGCAAGATTCTTAATATGGAACTTCACTTCACTTTGGGTTATCATCCAGAAGGTGATGGCCAAACCAAACATAATAACCAAACTCTGGAACAGTACCTTCGGATTTACTGCAATTACCAGCAGGACAACTGGCACAACCTCTTACTCCTCGCAGAGTTTGCTTACAATAATGCACCTAGTGCTACCACTGGTGTGTCCCTGTCAGGCACGTCAACACTACTCTATACCAGAGAGTGCCAAGGTCAATATGCAAACTACAAACTTAGAGGAATAGGAGTGAGGAGAGGTATGAGTGCAATAGTATTGGTGGTAAGAAACAACCAGCTAAAGACTACAGAATACAAATGAAATACTACTACTATATATACTAAAGAACACGTTCATAAAGAGTCATGGTATAGGTGAGTCAAGGCATGTGTGCTATGTATGTATTTAATGTTAGTGACTGTGCACTGTGGCTGCGTACTGTGACATATGTTGCAAGCATGTATATACTAAAAATAGAGTGAAATGAAATATGTACTACTACTGTGTGTTATCCTCATGTGTCAACATGAGTCAGTTTTGTTTGGTTTTGTTGACGAAATTATAAGAAACTGTTTAATAATTAGAAAAGAAAAAGAAAGGAATAATCAAAAATGATCATTCATGACATTACCCCCTCTCTTAGAATCACACTCGTGATTAGACTGATTCCTCTTCTGCCACTTCTCCCATTGCTCTGAGATGATCCGTTGTGATGTTAATTGCTTCCAGATAAACTTTATCTCCATTCTTGTATTCCTGTGATGGTTTCATCAACCTGTCATAGAAGTGTTTCATGTTTTCAGCAGTGATTTTAAGCGATGCTTCGGCTTCTTGGCATGTGTGTGTCATCATGTCAACAAATTCTTGAACACTTTGGGTTTTTACTATTCCAGAGGGTTCAATTCCTTTCCAGGGATGCTGTCCTGAATTTAAGAAGAATGGCGAATAACCAGTTGACATGTGAACCTTATCATTATAGGAGAATTCCGCTAGGGACATCCACTCAGACCAATCATCTTGTCTGTGATTGACAAAGATCCTTAGATAGAGTGCAACTTCTTGATTAACTCTTTCTGTTTGTCTGTTTGTTTGAGGATGATATGCTGTTGAAAAATTCTGTGACATTCCGAGGAGACTAAACAAGTCTTTCATGAATTGAGAAGTGAACTGTGGTCCTCGATCACTAATTACTTGTTTTGGAAGTCCATGGTTTCTAAACATCCACTAATGTATTTCCAAATGTCAGCCTGTAATCTAGGCCACCAATAGTTCTGTGTGATTGGTTCCTGAGTTTTATATCGTCCTGGATATCCAGTCATTGCTGTGTCATGGTGTAGGTGGATGATTTCTTCTCGAAGTTTTTTGTCTCTGGGTACATAGATTCTGTGCATCCATGTAATAGTCCATCTTCAAGTTCTTTCCAACCATTCTCTTTGACTGCTAAATTCCGTTCGATGACTTTATCTCTATTTTTAGATGCTCATTTGATCCAAGACATCAAAGATTCGTCAATTCCTACAATGTCATGTTGCTGAAAATATTCTGGTTTAAGCATAATGATGTTTTCATTGTCATTTACCCCTTTCTCATGACCTGCTCATCTCGAGAGGAAGTCTGCTTTAGCCATTTGTTTTCCAGCTTTATGTTGGAGTGTGAAATGGAATTCTTGCATTTTGGTTACCCATCTGGCTTGTCATCAGTTCAATTTTTGGGGTTTTCTGAAATATTCAAGATTCTTATGATCTGTCCAGATTTCAAATACTTCTTTAGCTCCCAGAAGATATTGTCTCCAATTATCTAAAGCTGTCATGATTGCTAGCATTTCCTTATCATAGATCTCATAATTTCTTTCTGTACTATTTAAAGCATGAGATATAAATGCTATCAGTTGCCAAGTTCCATTGAGTTGTTGTTGGGATAAAATTCCACCATTTGCGAAGTCAGAAGAATCTACTTCTACACAGTATTTGCCTGTATCATTTGGCATTGCTAATACCAGTGCTGATGTTACTCTCTTCTTCATCTCTGTGAATGTGTCATCCTGTTCTTTGGTCCATTTCCAAGTGTTATTTCCAGTTAATTCCGTTAATGGTTTGGCTACTTGTGCAAATCCCATTATGAATTGTCTGTAGAAATTGACGAATCCTAGGAATTGTTGAACATCTCTTTTGTTCTGAGGTGTTGGCCATTCAACTACTCCTTGGATTTTTGCTGGAACCATTCTGACTTGGTTATGAGATACAAGGAGACTGAGGTATTCTACTTCAGCTTGTTCGAAAGTACATTTTTCTGGTTTCAAAAGAGTTTATGTACCTTGAATTTCTGTAATACTCTTTTTACTATGATACGATGTTCTTCAAGTGTGGCTGTGAAGATAAGTACGTCATCCATGTAGATAATGACTTTTCCTTTGTCTATTTCTGCTTTAAAGATCGCATTCATCATAGTTTGGAATGTGGCTGGTGAATTTGTTAAACCAAAGAACATGACCAGTGGTTCAAATAATCCTCTGTTGGTGCAGAATGCTGCTTTCCATTCGTCTCCTTCCTTAATCCTGATGTTATTGAGTCCCCATCGAACATCCAATTTCGTAAAATATCTTGCTTTTCTGAGCTTATCAACTAGTTCTTGAATAAGTGGCAAAGGATATCTATTTTTAATCGTAATGTCATTTAATCATTGATAATCCTGTACAGGTCGAAGGGATCCATCTTTTTTCTTGACAAAAAAGAATGGTGATGCCATTGGTGACTTCGAGGGTCTGATGCGTCCGGATTCAAGGTTTTCAGTTAAGAATTTATCAAGTTCCCCTTGTTCTGCAAGGTTTAATGGATAGATTTTGCAATCTAAAACTTTTGTGTCAGATATTAATTCGATAGCATGATCCCATGGACGTCTTGGTGGCATTTCATCGAACAATTCTTTGGAAAAAACATCTTTGAACTCGTGATATGATCTTGGAACAGTTTCTTCGAAGGTTTTTCTCTTTTTTGCTTTGATTGTTCTTCAGCAAGTTTCGATGATTTGGTTTGAAATGCTCGGTACTGTATTTCCTTGTTCAAATCAATTATCAGGAGGTGTTCTCCATCTTTGATTTCACGTTCATCAATGTTAATAACATCGTCATCTTCTTCAGGAATTGGGGTTCGGACTAATGGTGTGCATTCTAACAGACATCTAGTAAATTCAACTTTGGAATTTTTCCAGTCGATTTCTGGGTTATGAAGTTTGAGCCATTCATGACCAATGAACATCTGGGCCTTTCCAAGCTTAGATACTGTGAAGTGAAGTTGTTCCTGATGATCTTTGATTCGAACATTCATTTCAATGTAATCCGTGATAGATCCTCCAGAGTTAAACATTCCATCTGCATTATAAACAGGAATTGGTCGTGGATATTTTTGTGTATTAATTCTGTTTTCTTTTGCAAATGTCGCATCAATACAACTTCCAGTACAACCACTGTCTAACAATGCTTTGACTTTAAAAACTTTTGTTTATCATTGACTGTTTGAACAATTAATTCTAGATCCATCTGTTGACCATTATTTCCTCGAATATATTTCTTAGGTTGTCTTAATTCTTTAAGAACCTCAACTACTTCTGTATCTGAAAGTTTGTTAAGGTCTTCAACCATTTGGTTTGAGACTTCCTTAGATCGTTTTGAGTGGACCCACATATCAAGTATGCCAATTGCCATTTCTGGTTTGTGAACTTTCAGCTGTCTGGCTGTCCATTCCACACTTCCAGGTTTAACTGTTACTTTTTTGAACTTTCTTGCACTTAATTCACTCTGTTTCTTTAATAAATCATCGTGTATTTTAGGAATGACTACGTTAGAAGAAACAAAAGAATTGTCTTTGTGCTCATGTCTGACCATAATGAAAACCCAACTTCTGAAGTTGCTCAGCAATCTTCATTAGTTCTGGGCTATAAACTACTGGTGTCGTGCTACTGGTGTCCGATGTACTAGCTACTGGTGTGTCTGTGGTAACTACTCGTGTCGCATATTGCCTTGGTTTTTTAGGCTGTTGGCAGTCCCTAGATAAATGTCCTTTTTGTCTGCAATTAAAACATTGTCTGTTTTTTCTCATAGAACCAATGTCCATAGTGTTAGGATCTTTTGCTGGTGTCATTTGTGTGGTCTGAGTAGTTGTGGTTTGTTTCCAAGGGGTTTTCTTTGGTGCTGCAACTTGACTTCCAAAGTTTTTTGCCCTTTGGCTGTTCCTGTCCACATTTTGCAGTTCCCTGTCTAATTCAACAGCATAATCCATATACTGTGCAATGGTTTCCAGTGACCTGGCAGTGACTATTGTTTTTAACAAATTGGCATTGACTCCTGCCTTGAACTTGTAGATCAAGGTTTCTTCATTATAGCCAGTAAGTTGTCCTAATTCCCAGAACTTCTGGGTATAATCTTCTGCATTCCATTTACCCTGGTACAACCTTTCTAAGGCATCCTGAGCATCCTGTTGTTCCGAATAACTAGAAAAGTGTCAAAGGAATCATTCCTTGAATCTCTTCCAGTCACTCATTTCTTCCTTGATATAATCATTATGTTGGCCCTGGGCATTCAGCTGCCAATCGCACATGATAACCGTGTAACAGTTCCCAACCCAATTCTGGGCTCTGTTCCCTTCTCCTCCAGAGATCAAGCTTAATGCGAAGTGGATCCTCTCAGAGTGTGCCGTTTCTTCTATCCCCATCTGCAGGAAATAGATCTCAAGCAATTTCATCCAGTTTGTTGCCATTGTCTTTTCACTGTGGTAGCCTTTCGGCAGTTGTGGTTTCAAACAGGGACTGGCTTGCTCATTTCATTTCTTCATTTATTTTGCAACTTTCTCAGTCGCAACTGTTGTTCATTCCAAAAAAGGAACCCAGTTCCTCAACAAGCCTAGTATGCCAACTAGCAAGTTGTAAAATAATTCTATCACCGACGGGGGCGACAGTGTCTCGAAGGTGCCTGCTTTGTCAGGGGGAAGGGGAATTCTGGCAGGGTCCATATTACAATCCGAAAGCTTCCAGTTGTCATCCTATGTACAATTGTTTTCCTATGTGGAGTTGTTGTTGGAGAACTGTTGGGCAAGTAGGAATGTTGTTTGGATCATAAGATTCCTCAGATTTGGGGTATTCGGGAGTAGGGAGACAGTCTGGTGTGGGAGTGTGGTTGAAAAGGATGATTGGGATTTCAGGAGATTCCTCCTTCTTGATTACTACATTGATGGGTGTAGTGGTACGGCGTGTGGGTTTGGGTGGTGTGGGGATGTAGGGTGGAATAATGTGGATGGTGTGATTGCGGAGGGTGTGGGTGGTTTGGGATTGGGTTACTGGCATAAAGCTGTGACTAGATCGTGAAGTGTAGCTTCTTACTAGTAGCCACTAGTAGACCTTTTAATGATGAAGCAGGAAGCACTCATAAAGAGACCGCTTTCTTGAGATGCAGAACTAGCACTTTCTTCTCTTCCAAAAAGCCACTGGCGGATTACACTGTCTCCGAAGATAGAGTGTGCTCCCTTGATGATCAACTACAAAGAGACAGGCTCAATGTTTCTCTTTGTTATGTTGTCTGGTATGCTGAGATGATGACAAAAAGGGATGAAGGAATAGGAAGGTGGTGAGTTATGATGAATGGGGAGTAAGAGGTATGTAGTGGGGTCGAGGGTTTGAGGTAGTTTGAGAATCAAGGTCAGTGGAGGGAAGTCTTTAGCTTTTGTCAGGCATGTCAACACTACTCTATACCAGAGAGTGCCAAGGTCAATATGCAAACTACAAACTTAGAGGAATAGGAGTGAGGAGAGGTATGAGTGCAATAGTATTGGCAGTAAGAAATGACCAGCTAAAGACTACAGAATACAAACGAAATACTACTACTATATATACTAAAGAACACATTCATAAAGAGTCATGGTATAGGTGAGTCAAGGCATGTGTGCTACGTATGTATTTAATGTTAGTGACTGTGCACTGCAGCTGCATACTGTGACATATGTTTCAAGCATGTATATACTAAAAATAGAGTGAAATGAAATATGTACTACTACTGTGTGTTATCCTCATGTGTCGACATGAGTCAATTTTGTTTCGTTTCATTGACAAAATTATAAGAAACTGTTTAATAATTAGAAAAGAAAAAGAAAGGAATAATCAAAAATGATTGTTCATGACAGTCCCCTTTCTTTGCCAACAAGGGCTATGACCCCTCTATCTCCATACATCCTGAATGTGACATTGCATCCTTGAAACCCATGACTATGTTGTGGACCTCAATGAACTCCACCAGTTTTTATGTGTGGAAATCTCTGAATCTCAGAAATGGTACCAGATCTCTGCAGACAGGTCCAGGATTCCCACACCCAACTTCGAAATTGGTCAGAAAGTCTACGTCAAATCAAAGTTCTTCAACACTACTAGGCCTTTGAAAAAGCTTTCAGAGAAATTCTTAGGCCCCTACAAAATTATAGGTCATGCTGGCTCCCAAGCCTTCACCCTTTGGCTTCTTGAATCTATGCACACTGTTCACCCTGTCTTCCATGTCTCCATGCTCGAACCCCATCATGAAAACATCATCCCTGGCTGGGTACCTAGTCCACCTCCTCCTGTAGAGATCGAAGGTGATATCGAGTATGAGGTCAAAGAAATTCTCAAGTCCAAGATAGACAGGCAATACAAACATTGTAAACTCCATTACAAAGTCTGTTGGCTTGGATATGCAGACAGCAACAAATCTGAATCTTGGCTTCCAGCCACTGAACTTGATCACACTCAAGAATTACTTGAGGAATTCCATCTTAAATATCCACACATGCCCAGTCCCCTAGACAAATTATAGATTTCATTCTCTCTTTTCCACCTTCAGTTTCACATCTCCACACATACTTCATACTTCTCCACATTTTTTACTCTTACTTTTCCTTATGCTTTCATTGTTTTTCACTTATGTATCAATCTTACTTAGTCTCTCCTTGAATCACAAGAAATTAGAACAAAAAAGAAAACAAAATCTATTATGTACATTCTTCTAGTCTTGGAGAGTTTGACTCTCCTCGACCTCTCCATCCTCTTGCCCCTCCTTCTCTGCATCCTTCTCTCCTGACTCCGCACTTTGCTCCTCAATCTCTGCACTTTGGGCCTCTTTGGTGGCCATCTTGACATCTCCACCCAGCACCTTCGCTAACTCCACCTCTTTTTGCACCAACTCCATCCTAACCTCCTCTCCTCTCTTCAACCTTGCCTCAGTCTTCCTGCAGTTCACCCTCATCTCCTTTGAGATGCCATTCATTGCCTCTGTTGTTGCCTCTTGTGCAACTGCACTCCTCACCAAAGCCTCGGCAAGGGCCTCTTGAGCCAGGGCACTGTGGACTTGCATGTCCACATGGTCCTGAAGAACCTCACGAAGTTCGGTACCCAAACAGTTGACCACCAAACAAACCTCGTACATCGCTCCCTGCATCTCCCTCACGACATCTCCAAATGCGGCTGATGTTTGCTGCATGAACTCCATCATTTCCCACATGTTCATCAATGTCTCCTGCAAGGAGGCCATCACCACCCCTCACTATATCCCACACTGACTCGGCCTCTGCACCAGAGCTATTTGTCCTTGCCCTTTTTAATGGGCCCACCTCCACCTTGCTGTCTGACTCCACTCGCAGGTGCTGCTGCTCGTTCGGGATGTGGTGTGTCTCTTAGCCTCGAAACAAGGCCACTTCTTGTCTGCACACCACAGGCATGAGCCATTCTCCTGTGCAGCTATAACCTGTCACCAACAAGGCACACTGTTTCACACTCATTGTACACATACTAGTGGAATTTATAACCATCATGATATACATACCAGTGATATTTATGACTACCTTGGTATATACAATAGATATACCAGTGGTATTTATGACCATTATGGTACATATACCAATGGTATATATGACCACCATGGTACATATGCCAGCATTATTTATAACCACTGTGGTATGTGCAGTAACATACTGTTAAGTCCAGTGTCAGAGAACAGAAGACTTAAGCATGGAGTAGTAGAATACCGAGGCATGGAGTTGGATTGCCTTGAGGGCATAATAGG
>JASFCW010000353.1:0-12269 GCA_036936985.1 Crucibulum cyathiforme
AATTGTTGACTTTAGCTGACTTTTTCATGACTTGTAAAGTCAGGTGTTAGTAATATAATTGCCATTTAGTCAAAAGTCAGTCAAACCTTACTTTCCTTGGCTTCTGCCTACTTTTGAGTGACTTCCATTTTTACTGAGGGTGCCTTGTGATGGGTTCAAGAAGTGAATGTAAGTGTGTTGCACTGAATGATTTACATTGACCACAGTCAAGTATTGCACAAACAATTGACTTGTCAAGCCACACACTGCTGATGCTTTCTAGTAGCTTGATCTTTATAAGATCTCTGCTCCAATGCCCATTCATCTTGTGCTTGACTGCAGCCATGGCATGTGCTTCATACTGTGTAACACACTCTACTCATGCTTGGGTGCCTGTTCCTTTGCCTGTGCCCTTGACTTTCCAGAGCTTGCCCTCTGCAAGCATATATCCTGATGCTCAATGTCATGCCCTCTATTTTTCTTGAACTCCTTTTCCTTCTAACTCTAGTAGTGCTTCCAGAATGTCTAAGAGTGTTGGCTCCATTGTGAATCTTGTTCATAGTGCCTTGTAATTGAGTGATTCAGCAACATGGAATATGTCATGCACAATGCTGTCACTTGCCTCCCAATCTGGGTTGACAGTCCAATTGCTTCCATCTGCTTGGTTATTGTCTCAGCCTGAGAAAATCCTGCTAATTCCATTAGTGATGTTTGTTTTTCCAGGTTAATGTCAGACATCTGTGATGTGGTGAGCCAGTACTCCATCTCACCAGTGTGCATGTGTGGCACTTAGCTTGGGTTTAGCATTGTGTCTCCAAGTGCTTGGCAATCCATTTCAGTTCTGACTGGGAAGCCCCAGATCAAGTTGGAGAACTTATCCATGGAAAACTTCAGTGCTGTGAACTCAAGTAAAAAGGGTTTGTACTTCTCTTCTGTTTGTGATGTTCTCTTGGATGCAAATGCTACTGGGTGTGGCCATTCTACTGTGGCCATTTGGTTGCACTGTTGTGAATTTCTGTATCAATATGCCTCCAAATCCTGACCTACATCCATCAGAAACCACAATGAATGGTGTGCCATCAAACTTTGGTCCTTTAAGGACTGGTTCACTTGTCATTGCAATCTTAAGATCTAAGAAACATCAGTCATGCTGAGACTTCCATTTGCCCTGTAGCAAATATGCCCCCATGACCTGTCAATATGCTGCTTTTCCACTATGCATAGGTCTGTCAGTGGTTGGACCTTTCTTGTGTAGTTTTTGATCAGGTCCCAAAAGTGTCCAGTGAGTCCTGTGAATGACTTCAAATTCAGTAGATCTGGTGGGGTTTCCCAGTTCACAATTGCAGTTAGCTTCAATAGATCTGGTTGAATGCCATTAGCACCAACACATGCTCCAGCAAATACAGCTTCTATCATGAAGAATTGTGATTTGTCTGCTGAGAGACTCAAGCCTTGCTCACATACTCACTGAAAGAGTTTCCATATAGATGCTAACTTCTCTTTGAAGATGTCCTCAGCTATGCCACTGTCATCCACAAAAAGTTTAAATAAGAGTCCAACCAAGTCACCCAGGTTATTGGCCATCATCTCTTCAAATGAAATGGCATTCATCTGTATGTGAAGTACCCACATCCTTCCACATAAAATGCTGTGTATGGCTGCAACTCTAGGTCAACTTCCACCACATAGAAGCCTTTTGCAGAATCAAAAACACTCACCCATTGGTGCCTACACAATCATTGTTGTTTCATCTGTATGCCACCCTGTGGCACTGGGTGAACTTGTGTGACATTGTTAAATGTTTTGAAATTGTGGCACATTCTCCACTTTGGCACTACTACTGGTTGGTTTGCATCTTCTGTTGACTTGGCTCTTGGTGGCAAATCAAAGTGGGGCTCAAAGCCTGCTTCAACACATTGATCATTTATTCTGTGCTGGAGTTCCTCAAGTGAGATTCCACCACTGTCATGAGCTTTCTGTGCCAATGTAACTGGGGAGGCACATTTGACATCTTTAGCTGCTATGGGGCGAATTATTTCAGCAGCAATCATTTCATCAGTAGCTTTGTAAAAGTACTCCCATTGTGGTGGTGTGAGTGGTCATTGGTTCACTTTTTTGCTGAATGTAGTTCCTACTGGGATGTCCATCATGTGTATGACATCTGCAACTGCTGAGACTTCGCTGACTGACAGGGCAAACAGTCAGCAAATTGACTAATCAATGAGTGAACTGCAACAAGCTCATCCTGGTTTAGATCCTCTCCAATTGTGATCTGTTTCAGTATCACATTGACTCATTCCTTTTTGAATGGGTGTGTTGAATGTGTGAATATTGAGTGGTCCTTGTTGGTTATGATTTCAGGTTGTAGTGCACCTTCCATACTTGCTGAATCCACATAGAAAGTATTCCATGGTTCATCCTCTGTGGGATCTGCTGCTGGCTTTAATGTAGCTTCTGTTGGTGTGTTTAGTTCTTGAGTTGCTTGTTTTGTTGGTACTGCTGCTGGTAATGGATTAAAACAGTCTTTGTCTTTGAAATCTACTGAAACTCACCTTGAAGGGGATGACCAATCCCCCATTTCCTTTGTGTGCTGTTTGATATCTGCAGTCAGGTTGACATCTATTGCTCCTGGGCCTCCTATGTCCCACATGCATCCCAACTCATTGTGTAGCACTCTGACTATGCCTGCTGTTGAGATTGAAATGCTATCATTGTCATTAGCATGGACAGTATCAAATTGTGTGAGCAGGGGCTTTCCAAACAGTAGCACCCAGCTGCCATTGCTTGGGAAGACTTCAAATGTTCCTTCCTCAATCTGGTCTCCCAGTTGAACTGGTCCTCTCCATATTCCTGTGGATAGTACTATTGAACCATTGGCCATGTGAAGCTTATGCATTGATGGGCTTAATGCACCTAGTCTATGGCTGACTAGTTTGTAGATTGATGTGCAGATCACATTGACATTGCACCATCATCAAAAAGGCCTTTGATTTGTACTGCTTCTCCCTTGGGTCCACATAATATCACCCCTCTTATGTATGGTACTGCTACTCCAGCATTACTATCCTTCTCTTTCTGATCCCCCAGCTGGTACAGATTAACACACTCAATTATGTCTGTATTGATGTACATGGGTGTGTCTGAAATAACTGCATTGACTACTATTGGTAGAACTCCCTCCCTGCTCCTTGGAGTACACTTTGTATGGGTGATTGTGCTTTCCCCAAGTGGTACCTCATCACACTCAGGGACTCCTGCTATGCTGCTACTAATGGTGGTATGGGTCATCAATGGTTCAACTAGTTTGACAACCCACTGGCATTTCCCTGGCTTGCCAGGTACTGGTTAATGATCAGTTGCTGGTATTCACTGCTCTCATAGTAGTTCCTGAGGAACTCTGTTTCCCCTGCTGCAACATAGTTGACAGGTACTGCTGCTGAAGATAAGCAAACCCTATTTGCAATGCTCCCCATGGTTCTTCTCCATTCAAACTTGAGTTGGGGTACCAGACTACCTGGGAGATGTTTGGTATCACTACAGTGTCCTGTTCTCCCACATCTCCAGCACTCCTGTGAGCCAACTGGGACTGTGCCTGGGGTAAGTGGATATGGGGCATGTCTTGTTAGGTTTGCTGGATGGGTTGGCAGTGTGCCATGCTGTGATATGAGCCACATAGAGAGTGTTTCCTTCTATTGTTTGTGGATGGTGTGGTAGAGAATTGCAGTTGGCTTCATTGAGCTGTACCTCATCCATATGAGTAACTGCACCAGCAAAGAAGTTGGCTGGGTGCATTGCACCACCTCAGAATGGGTCTGCATTGGCTGGTCAAGCAAATGATGGTGCTGGTGGGGGTAGGATCTGGTGCAGGGAGTTGATGCCAATTTGGCTAAACATATGGCTAATTCCTGGTGTAGCCAGTGTGATTCATCCTGGGATGGCAGTCATTGAATTCACTTTCACTTCCATCTTCCTCAGCCTCTCTTCCATTCTCTTTGCTCATTCTTTTGCCTCCACAATATCTGCTACTGACAGCTCCCAGAGTGCCTTGGTGAATTCATCCCAGGTGCAGTGAGTGTTCTTCACCAGGTCAAGCATGATGTTGGGGAGTTTGGTGTGGACATTGCTAATCAGAAGCCTGCTGTCATCTGGAATGGATTTCACAAGAGCCTTCACATGACATGCCCAGCAAACATGTGCCAATTCACCTGATCCCTCTACTCTAGTCCCCAGTTCCTCCTCCTGCAAAATTTCTGTGAGTAAACATGCCTTTTCTCATCTGCTGTCTTCTTGACAATCAGCTTCTCTGGCCACCTCACCTCAAAAGCTTCTACCATGTGGGCCCAGGTATCCCTCTCCTTTTCCACCAGCTCAATCCTGCAGGTCTTCTCCATCTCAGTCATCCCCATGAAACAGGATAATGTTATCTGTCATGTGATCCTCATCTGGTCTGTAGTTGACAACAACTGGTGGTGAGTCATGTGATTCTGGTTGTGGTGTGAACACTGCAGGTCCAAATGGAAAGGATGGCAATACTGGTGATAGTGTTAGGCTACTAGTTGTAGATGTCAATGTTGGGGTATGAGAACCCAATTTGTTCCTTAGGCTTGCTAGATAGCAGCCACAAGTCTCACATTCACAACTCAGGGAGTGAGTGGTGTGAGCCAGTGGTAATATATAAGCAGGTGGCATAGTGGCTAGTCTCTTAGGGAGTTGTCCTGAGATACACAATGCTAGGAAGTAAAGAGTATGATCCAGGTTATGGTAGAGTTTTGCAAGTTCACCTGAATTGAGCCATGAATTCACCTGTATGTGGGGTGTGAGATCATCTGTAGTGCTGTCTGTTTTGCATGGATGCAAATTGCACTCTTATTGAGGTCTTTACACTCCCCCACCTACTCTGATCAGATTCCAAGCTGCTCTGAGCTGATCTGAGCAATCCAGTCAGATTCTGACCAGATCTAAAAATCATTGATTTGGCTGGTAGTCCCCTATAAATCACAAAAAATCCAAGCAAATCCAAGCAAATTTTAAAAAAAAAGCTTGGATTCATCAGATTTGTTCTGAGTCTGAGCTGCTCAGAGTTGGTAGGATTACCAAGCTCACCTGATTAAAATCCAAGCTTATCTTAAATGTGTAAGTTAGTAAACACCATAAAAATTCGAAATAAATTGTTAAAAATGATGTAAAATCAGAATAAATAAAATAAAATCAGAGAGGCTAAAGTAAGAGTAAATAAGGGTTTTTAACTAATATTATTAATCATAATAATCATCAGTACATGAGTGGCTAATCATATCTTTCATAAAAATACATTTTTACCATAAATAATTTTATCACAGAGGTTCTCTTTCTTCTCATACATATTGATACTATCAGAAACATAACTGTTTACAGATTAATATTTATGAAGCTAATAATTGTATAACTAAGGTCAATTGATATAGTATTTAGTATTAATATAGATG
Organism: Crucibulum cyathiforme; assembly: GCA_036936985.1. Taxonomy (NCBI): domain Eukaryota; kingdom Fungi; phylum Basidiomycota; class Agaricomycetes; order Agaricales; family Nidulariaceae; genus Crucibulum; species Crucibulum cyathiforme. The sequence goes on from JASFCW010000353.1 coordinate 5,445, forward strand.
TATTAGCATAAGTATACTAAGGTTCAATTCAGTGCAATAAATGGGAAAAATCAGATCAAATTAAATAATACAAAACAAATCCAAATATTTACAAATAAGAGCTGCCTTGATTAATGCTATTTATTACAATAGTGATAAAATCATAAGAAATGAGATGAAGTTGTAAAAAAAATTATGCAAATATGGACAAATAAAGCAATTTATTATATCTATTTGATTTTATTTAATTCCATTTAATAATCTTGAATCTGATTGAAGAAAGTTGTTAAGCACAAATATTTGTATATATTTGTTTAATATCTCGGATTATAGAGGCTATTAATAGTAACATGACATTGTTGTTTTCACTGAAATTGGATAAGAATTGCACCTGCAAATTACAAAATACTGACCAAATCACAAGTCTTTTACATATATTGACATCTATTACTATTATTAATAGCATTGGGACCCTTAGTATATTGTAATTATGCATGTAATTTTGAAGTGTTATCATTATTGTAATAGTATTATTTGATTTATTCTGATTTCTCTTGATTTAGCCTGATTTATTATGATTTTATTAGATATTATTATTAAAAGTAGCTTTATTTGTATTTGATTGGTCTTGTCTGTTCTATTTGGTTGCTCAGATTTTTTATAGTATTTTACGAATTATTTCAAATTTCTATAATTATTACCACTAATATTATAGACAGTATTAGTAACAATAGCTCTTATTTGTATCTGTTTTGGTCTGTCTGGGTGTATTTGAATTTATTTGAATTTTCTTGATTTTTATGAATTTATTAAGTCTAAGTTAAGTCCAAGCTGAAGTCAGTCTGAGTTGAATCTGAATTTAATTTGAGCTAATCTGACTTGAGATAATAAGACTTCAAAAAAATTATCAATGAAATTAAGATCTGATCAGATTAGCTTGGACACCTGAGCAGAATCAGAGCAATCTGGTCAGAGTCTAAGCAGTCTGACTGGACTGGGTGGGGGAGTGTAGAGTATTGAGAAAGTGGATTGTCAGTAGTTAAGTGGAACAAAATCATATGGTGCATGTAAGTAAAATCATATGGTACATATAAAGATAAGAGGTGTGAGTGATGAGTGGACACTTGCCAGCCATGTATGCATCAGCAACTTATGTGGGTCAATTCTAAGGTCAGGCATAATATCCTTGGCTAGGATGAGGAGTGTGGTCATGTTTAGAAACATGTTGGTGGTTGGGGTAAGTGGGGGTTGTAATGTACGGATGATAATGGGGAGTGCTGTAGGTGGTCTGTCACTCCTGGCATAGGCTTATTTACAACAGAGTGAAATGATTTGGGAAATCTATTGCAGAGTGTCAAAATTTAGCAAATAAAATTCATCAATGATGAAATCTATTGTGCATTAAGAAATTTCCCCATTTGTGAAATCCAGAGAAAATTCTAAATTTAACATTTGTCAAAATAATATTTTGGTGGTAAAACATTAAGTTTAAATGTTGAATTTCATATAGATTTCACAAAAGGGGAAATATGGGATAAATCTTTCAATGCACAATAAATTTCACCATTGTTCAATTATTTGTAAAATTTTGACACTTTGCAATACATTTCACAAATAATTTCAACCTGTTGTAAATAAGCCTACACCAGGAGTGTGTGCAGGTGACACCTGGTAAGTTGTGGTAGTTGAGAGGGTCGGACCAGAGGTGGGGTTATTGGCCTAGCAGGCTTCAGTGAGCCTGGTAAGTGCTGAGGAGGCTTGATAGGTTGCTGGAAGATCAGAAAGGCAAGGAGATGAGGGGAGAATTGGTAGGGTCATGTCACTGAGCTAGTCTGAGCTAATCTGACTTGAGATAATAAGACTGCAAAAAAAATCAATAAAATTAAGATCTGATTGGCTTAGCTCAGACACCTGAGCAGAATCTGAGCAATCTGGTTGGAGTCCAAGCAGTCTGACCAGACTGGGTGGGGGAGTGTAAAGTATTGCTCTTATCACCAGATGGAGATGTCAGAGCTGAGTCCTGAAGTCTGTTGTTGGTCTCAGAGTCAGTTGCAAGTCTTAGTGTCATTGTTGTTCTAGAGTACTTTATACTAAGCCCCCTCATCTGATTGGACTCTGCTCAGAACTCTAAGCAAAATCCTCATACAATCCTCAGACTCTAATTGGACTGAAAAATATTATGAAGTACTATAAAGTAAAATGAAATGACATCTGAGCAAAATCCAATTGGACTGTACTTGGACCACAGCTTGGACACTCAGACTTTCGGACTTTGCTTGGACTCAGTCCAAGTGGAGTCCAATTGGACCATTAGACTGACTGCTCGGACTCTGCTTATTAGTATAAATATAAGGGGTCTCTTGATACTGTATTTATAACTTTGGTAGCATAGGTATTTTTCAGAACTATTTAAAAAAAAAGAAGAAAAAATTAAACCAGACAGGTCAAAACAATTCAAAACATGAACAAAGAAGAGCTGCTATTATTAATACTGTTTATAACATCAGAAATAATGATCATAAAAATTTGAAATAAACTTATATAAATCAAGAAATTCAAATACACACAGACAAATCAAAACAGATACAAATGAGAGTTATTATTGCTAACAGTGTTTATAACATTAGTTGTAATAGTTATAGAAATTTGAAATAAATTGGTAAAAATACCATTAAAAATATGAACAACCAAATAGAACAGACAAGACCAAACTAATACAAATAAAGCTTCTTGTACTAATACTATCTAATAAAATCATAAAATATCAGAATAAATTAAGAGAAATCAGGATAAATCAAATAATGCCAGACAATACAAACAAGTACAAACAAGTGCATCTGTATTTACAATCATTTATTACAATAATGATAACACTTCAAAATTAAATACAATTACAGTATATTAATGGTCCCAATGCTATTAATAATAGATGTCTGATCTGCAGGTGCAATTCTTATCCAATTTCAGTGAAAACAACAATGTCATGTTACTATTAACAGCCTCTACAATCTGAGATAATAACAAATATATACAAATATTTGCACTTAACAACTTTATTCAATTAAATCCAAGCATATTAAATGGAATTAAATTAAATCAAATAGATATAAATAAATGTCTTTATTTGTACATATTTGGATAATCTTTTTTCATAACTTTATCTTTTTTGTCTGATTTTATCACTGTTGTAATAAATAGAATTAGTCACAGCAGCTCTTATTTGTAGGTGTTTGTATTTGTATTGTATTGTTTAATTTGATCTGATTTTTCCCAATTTATTGCATTGAATTGAACCTTAGTATATTTATGCTAATACATCTATATTAATACTGAATACTATACTAATAGATTTTAATTATTGTTAAGTGCTGTGCTGGAGAAAGGCTGACTTAGGGGCAGAGATGTTGGATGACAAGGGTGGAGTACAGAGGCAGGTTGCCTTGAGGCAGGCTTAGGGACTTCAGCTTCAGCTTATGTGCTGTGCCCCTTTCCACTAGCTGTCCCTGGATTTCCGAAGGATGAGAGTGAAGTAAGACAGAACCCAAGGTGGAGTTCTGATCAATGGAGGGAACTCCCTGCAGGAGTTCTACAGAAGAGTGTGGAGTTGGATGGGAACTCAAGGTGAGTTAAGTTGGCAGACTAAGTTGATATTCAAACTGAGGTTACATAGTGAAGTAAGTAAGTTTAAATACTAGAAGATTCAGAGATGAGTAAAATGGAGTAGAAATGAGTAACACAGAGTAGAGATGAGTAACACAGAGTACTAGGTACAAAATACAAAATGGGTATGAGACTTGAAACAAAATGCATAAAAGAAACTAAAAGGAAATAGATAATAGATAATTGAGCTCTGAATAGAAATCCATGAGGAATGTGCAGTGAAGGGAGTCAAGGGGTGTGGAGTCATATATGAAGGGTGCAGAGTTGATGATAACATGTGGAGTTGTGGGAGATTGGACATGGTCATAACAGTATTCCCTTCTTAGGGCTGAACCCTGAGGCCCATCAGGATCAGTGATTGGATGTGTTTGCATGTGACTGAGAATCAATATATATGGTGGGTGGTGGGTGGTGGGTGGTAAGTGTTTAAACAAAATTTTCCCATCTCATGCTGAACTCTAGTACCACCATGTCCAACATGCAACCCACCTCTGGTTCGGTCCCTGAAGAGGATGAGTTTGCACAAGCCCTAATGAACTCCAAGAAGATACAGTGCAGAAAATAGCAAAGATTGCAGAGCAAAAGAGGGTGGTGGATGAGGTGAAGCAAAAGGAGGAGAAGGAGCAATTGGCACAGGAAGAGGCCAGCATAGGCAAGCCAAGGCCACATGGTTGGAGGAGGAACACCACACAAAGGAAGCTGTGGATGCCACAATGGATGCAGAAATGGAGGTGGATGAGGATTGGGACAGGAGCAAGCTTGTGGAAATCGTATGACACCATGAGGAGAGGGTTTGGAATGGAGCAGGCACCACAACAACCAAGAAGAGGAAAGAGAAAAACAGGGACAATGAGCACAAATGGTGTGAGAAGGTAAGTGTTGATTTGGTTGGGCTGTGTTACTTAGACTGATAGTGAACCTAGGAGATTGCCACAGTGGTGGGGAATAACCCTGAGAGGCCAGTAGATGATGTGCACCAGGTGAGTGTTTGGTAGTGCAGAGTTCTTTCCTGTTAACACAGACTTTGTTCAGTATTTGTGCTTTGCCAATGGCTTCAATTACATGAAGGGGACTTGATGGAGCAAAGACGAAGTCCACCCCTGCCCCAAATGTGTGTGTAATGGGGTGGTTTGTTGGCAAAGGGTCATCACTGTGTGGGAATGTAGCTCATGCCTGTGGTGTGCCAACAAGAAGAGGATTTGTTTTGAAGAGAAGCATTGAACCAACATCCCAAATGGTTGCCAGCACATGCAGGTGGAGTCAGACAGTGAGGAGGATGAGGTGGGCCCATCAAAGAGAGTGAGGACAGATGGTTTGGGCACCAAGGCCCAGATGTGGGAGATGGCAAGGTTGGTGATGGCCTCATCACAGGAGACTTCTGCCAACATGTAGGAAGTGACAAGGTTCATGCAGGAAATGGCCACTGCATTCAGAGATGTGGTGAGCAGTATATGCAAGGCATGGTGCACAGTCAAGGATCTGGAGTGGGAACTCCACCAGGTCCTTCAAGACCACACTGACACACAACTCCAGAACATGCTTGCTCAGCAAGCCATAGCCAAAGTGATGGAATGCAACTCCATCATGCAAGAGGCTGTGACAGACACAATGATGGCCATTGCAAAGGAGATTTGGGCTGGGTGTAAGAAGACTGAAGTGCAGATGAAGAAAGCCAAGGAATTCAAGGTGCAGGTAGCAAGGTGAGAGGTGGAGTTGGTGAGAATGGGGGGTGGGGATGTGGAGATGGGTGAGGGTGGAGTTGAAGATGCAGGGAACAAGGAGACCGAGGATAAGTAGGTGGAAAATGAGGAGGGTGATGCAGAGGTGGGGGAGAAAGAGGTGGAGACCAAGGGTAGGGAGGATGGAGAAGTGAAGGAGAATGGAGAAGTTGAGGAGAGTCAAACTCTCCAAGACTAAAAATGTATATATGGACTTCAATACTTTACCACCCCCCACCCTTCCACAAGGATTCCACCTGGATTTCATGTTCCAGGTGGATTCCTTTTTGTTATATAAATGCGGAATAAATTGGTAAAATTCAGGAAAAATCAGATAAGCCTAAACATATATAAATACACAACAATAAATACAAATCACCATCATATCATACAGATATTATTAGAAATCATCCTCCTCATCATCTGTATCATCTTCATCATTATTGTTTCTTTCAGCCCTTCTTATACCTCTTATTTGAGCCTCCTCCTGCTTCTGAATAACATACTTTGTATGATAAAAAAGCATAGCATGAATAAACCAATTGAAGTTGCCTTGAGTCATTCATTTTAAGATAGATTCAAAACCACCCAACCAGGAGTTGAGCTGTTCACATGCCTATAGTAACTAAAATTAACCTAATATTATTAAAGATATTACAATCCTTACCTGAGTATTGAAAGCTCTCTTAGCAACAATATTATTATTTCTATCTCTTTCCCCAACTACTAAATTTGGAGCAGAACCATTGGCAGGAGCAGGATTACACCACCAATGGCATAAAAGATCACTAACACAATGATTTTTATAATGATAGGCATCAACAATAAAACGTGTTGTTTTCTTCCAGACACTTTCCCAGTCACCATTAACCACAGCAGAACGTAGAACCAAGCATGCTTTATCAATACAAATATAGGCAGGCCGAGATTCTGAAGTGGGATATATTTCTTCCAACCAAGAAAGTATTCTTGTTGGAGATTCAGATTTATCAAATTTAGTCCAAGCAATTACAACTCCACAGGGTGCACATAATGTCTCAACACAGTAGAATTGTTCAGCTTTAAAATATTTTCTAGATTCTATAGGCTCCTGAGTAAGCATGTCATGAGGTTGATGAGGTCTCCCCTCATTTGATTCCCATGCTGTACCTTCTCCAGGATGACAAAGCATTCTTCTAACTCCATTTAATTATCTCTGCTATGACCTGACTTATATTGATTCCATTGTAGCATATGTTGTCTACAAGCTTGATTATTTGGCTCTTTAGAAGAATCACATCCACAAATATGGCATTTAGGACCATATTCCTGATCATGTACAACACAGAAAACTCCACCATGAGTATTCATAAGATCTGATGTGCAACCATTATAGGAACAATGCTGTGGACCCATAACAATACCATCCATAACAACCATTCTAACATCAACATAGTCATTTTCATTTTGTGACTGTATAAGATCAGGA
>JASFCW010000354.1:0-12263 GCA_036936985.1 Crucibulum cyathiforme
TCCGCCGCAGTGCAAGTGTGTTCGTTGATAGCTAAGGCCGCAACTGTAAGCGATCGGAATCTTTTCCCCTACCAATAGTTGATTTTTTTTGTGAGCTTGAAGTGCTGGATGACGCACCATTTCTTCTTCGAGACCCTTGGTTGGAAATACAATGATCGTGACTGGGTTTTTGTGATACTTGCATTTGAGGTGCGTGCATGGAAGTGACAAAACTTGAAGGGCTTGGAGGAGAAGAAGGTATACATAGAAGTATCCAGACTTGCCACTTCCTGTTTTTGTGACTGCAAGGACGTCAATGCCATCCATGATCTTGCAGATTGACATAATCATGGACGGCATGTGGATGTTGAAGCCGTAGAAGTTTCCGTGCAAGCTGTAAGCCTTCTGGTGTGCTCAAGCTCAATCACGAGGGCTCAGACATGAGCTCGGTAGGCAGCTGCAACCTGACGAGTTGAGGAAGGACTAAGATAGGATGTGCGCCGGCGACGTTGACGCGCGAATCAACAAGCTTGAAGCTTTGGCGCGTCGTCGGCTGTTCCCGTAAGTAAGCCGCCAGCCGGCAACCTGTCGGACCTCAAATATTTTGATAGTGTGGGCTCCCGGTATCACAACCGTAACAGGTGTAAGGCTACTGGGTGAATAGCATTCACTGGCCAGCCACGCTCCCTATTCGAATCCATGGGTTCAATCAGTCTTCGCCCCAAACACGATTCGCAGCTGAGCCCGTACCCATCTTTCTCTAGTCGGCTGTATTCCCTGTTTCCCTTCTCGAAGCAAGGACCTCCATCCACCTACCCACCGATTTTCAGCCCCAACCACGGCCCCAACTACCCCAACACTCATGAGCCATTCATTATCGCGATGATATCTTGATCATCAGCCTTCTAGCTTGCAGCGCCCGCTGCTAGTTGTATATTGGATGAGTAATCGTCTTCGGCTAGTAAACTGGATGCTTGTCTGGAATGGTTAGATTTGACTGGGGTTTTGCAGGCTGTTTTGGCTTGATAACGGATGTTCTGCAGGTGATGATGCGCCCCCAGGTACATTTGTGTCATTGTGTCATGGTTGGCAGAATTTGAATGCTAGCGTGCTCATGATAGTTACTGTAACCTTTCAACTTCCTCTCGACAAGTCCAGTCAGTCAACACTGCCCTCTCAGCAACGTCTGTATACACAAGCCTACTCTCCACTAAAAGAAACGGATCTTCGACCAATGCTGGGGGTATAAGTTCCTGTCCCACCCTGATCTCAATGCCCCATGGCTGACACTTCTCGTATCGCCTGACATACCAACTTCAGCTAGCGTGCCAAATTGCGCTTTCGTGTCCTTCGCGATGATATCCAATGTCTCGCTCATGAAGAAGAGGTCTATGCCCAGAGTTTTGTCAGATTACGGTGCGGTAGATCAATCCTTCAGCAGCGTTTCTGAGATCTTAAACTTTTACCGGTTTTTCGATGACGTTGGAGACAGGGCTTCGATGTATGCAACATACTTGTTCTCATCGTGCTGGGAGGCAGCAGGCTTGGATACGTGTCTCGTCAGCATGTTAGATTGCGGATCTCATACACATGTTCTACCGTGGAATGATGGATCTCTTGTTGGGGACGCTGCGGTAGGTCTATTCGTAGATTCAGGAGTAGGCGACTTCGAAGATAACGAGTTTGTAATCACTTTAGGTGCACTTGACATGTAACGTTCGCAGTGACAAAACAAGCAACTCAGTGATAGTTCTCCCCAAGTGCCTCTCTAATCCCTGTGTTATTTTACCCGTATGTCATCTCTACTCTGTGTTTCAATAGGTTTATTGACAATGCCCGTGCAGGAAGCCTACCCTGCTCCTTGAGAAGGATTGGCCTTCCAGCTGGTAGGTCTCCTCGCCGTACACTGCCTCAGCTTCAAATCTGCCTTCTCAATAGCAACGAGGAAGTTCACGCGCCCGAGCTTACACAAACTTCGCTGTTGGAATATCGATTCATCACTTATGGTATTAGTTGAACGGGTGGCTTGCTGGGCTCGCAGAGAAGTGTGATGTTTACTAGAACACTTCTGGACTGATGCAAGCCTGGACGTGCGCAGGACCGTCTCCTTCGACAATGGTGTTGGATAATAGTCTCGTGCGTGATGATCGACGGCTATCGGCGCGATGATGGATGATGACCGAAGCTGGTAGTGGTGGATTCTTCTCTAAACTTCTTGACAACGTCAGGAGATGGTGGTGTCTCGATAACGCTGTTGGTGATTAGCAAGGTTTCGAAGCCAGTGGTGGTCCGTGGATGGGGAGTTGGGGATAACGTTGGCCACGAGTCTTGACGACGTGCGAGAGTTGGAGGATGGTTGGACGTGTGGCGGCACAAGTTGCTCGATGATGGGATTAGTTGGATGTTGAGTGATGCATCCCCGGGTATGTTCTTATCACGGATGAGGGTGTCGAAAGCTAATGAGGTTGTGATAGCTAGACTGTTCTCCGGGAATGAAGTTATTTGGTTTGAATGGCGGAGAACTCGGGCATTAAACATTGGGAATGCATTTTGAATAGTGGTGAATGGCTGATCTCGGGACCAATGATGGAGGACAGCGTTTTAATTACGTTGGAGGATGATAAGATCCTCTCCTCTTGACTAGACCTGTCGCTATCGACACCGCTGGAACAGTACCTGCTGAAGATCTCTTCTTTGCCGGTATCCTGCACATGCATCGACTATGTTCTGAATATCCGTCGGCAGTCATTCCGGGTACCACTTACACACGAACAACCATTTCACGTCACTATCCACACACACCAATCCGTTATCACCATTCGCCTATGCTGCAGCGCACATCCTAGACTCAGCTGCTGCCATATCGCTCACCCCCGCTCTGGACCATTCTCACCAGTCGATTTCACGCTGCGCGAAAGAGCCTGCGGAGGTGTCGCATATTCCCCTACTATCGACGGCTGCCTATTACGAATGTCGTATATGCACGATTACAACTCACACGCAAAGACGTCCAACAGTATGACATTCAGTTGGATCATTGTGAGCCAGCGCCACTGTCCGTTCTTGAGCTCCAATTTGTCCGACAAGAACTTCAGAGAGAACGGACCATAACACATTCCTCCATCTTGTGCATGAATACTCACCTAGCTACCACTCGAGTCACTCTTTCATGCCTACGTATTCCAGGTCTTCATGACAGCACTTTCTGTTGGAATTAGTAAGCCCGACACAGCATACACCTGGCACTTACTCAGGCACTTACTCAGCTCGAGAAACTGTAGATCAACTGTAGATACTAGTTGTAGTATATTCTAGATACTTAGCTACATGTATTTAAAGTCATTTCAGAGCACAGTAAATGCATAGTTAATTCATATTCAAGTATTCTACTCTTCACTGTGCACACTTGATTTGCAGTGCTTTCATTTCTCATTCCCTGGCACTCGACATATGCGATGCCCCGACATTATCATAGCAATTCGAGCACTGTATTCATGTCACCACCAAAGTTATAATATTGAAGGAATTTGGCAGTATGGAATTGGGACTATTTAATTTTATCTTGTAGTAGTCTTCTTATTCTATTCTGGAGTTTAATTTGTCTAGCTATCAGGCTAGCTAGATACTATTGTCTTCCAAGGCATTATGTTCTGAGTCCGATTTACGACGAGTCACGAAAGTGGAGATCAGAGTGTAAAACAATGTAAACAAATACTGGCGAAGCAGGTGTGCAAATGAGTATGACCAATCCTCGGTAAGCGTGACATGATAACACCCGCCCAATGTGTCTGTTGCATTCACCCAGAAGAATTTCTCCATCCACAGAATCAAAGCTCGTGCCACCTAGAGGCTAGATGCGCCTACTTGGTCCGCTGGCCCCTATGATAAAAAATAAATAACTCGGTATGTTTAATTTCGTAAGCATTAATGGGGTAGTGGTAACCTGGGTCGTTGCCATTGAACTTTCGAGTTCGACCCGCCGGGGGTTCGATTCCCTCTTAATGCAGATGTTTTTTTGTTCGCTGTGACCTCACTCAGCCGCATTATACGCCTACCGTAATCATAATTATCCCATCTCCACTGCTGCAACTGTTATTAGTTTGTAGACGAATGAAGTGAGTACATACTCTGGAGGTAGTCACACGTAACTGCCATAAATGAAAACTAACTGCAATTGTTGGAATACGAGCGAGCGCGATCCGGACTCCGTCCACAGTAGTGGTTACATTTTTGTGGTTGTTAATCATTTTGACATTTATCCAAGTATGTAGATATTTCGTATATATGTAGAGTGCATTCGAGCATGTACACTATCTGTTTGCCTCACGAGCTCACCGAAGCCAAACGTTTTCCTTCGCTTATCTTAACAGCCATAAATTAAAACACTGTATAGAAGCCTTTTTGTACATCATACTAATACACAAGAACGCCGGAAGGTACCATATTACTCGTTGCTGCCAAGGTGTTTTCTTAACCATCCGAATCCGATATGAAGAAGGTTTCAGTAGTTCCATCTCGACCATGAATAGCAACCGTCTGCATGTCCTTTGTTACTTTCTCTGAGCCTTCCGATTTACTGCTACTGTCCGTATCAGGCTCTTTGTCGACGGGTTTGAAGGAGACATTTCTTCGAGAGTTCTGTGGCCGAGAATTCTGCAAGCGAACGTCTGAGCCCCCAACTCCAGTAATCCCATTTTGTGTAGCGCGCATCGAACGAAAAGATGATCGACCAGCAAGAGAACGTGAGAATTTTCCTGTGATAAAATGAGAAGAATGTAAAAAAAATTTAAAAAAAATAGCAACGCACGTTGTAGCAGTGGGGATTACGGTGAGCCCTTTTCTTCTTCCACTTCCGAAGCCTTCAATGATGAAGCATAATTGCCATGAATTTCGGCTCCGTTCTCTTGATTTTCGAGCCTACTGTATCTTTACTGAGGCCAGAAGTCGATATCGAGAGATTTGGGTATGATTCAGGATAGTCATTTCCAAACAAAATGTCGCTTGGTGGTTGTAATGACACAGCTTCGACAGAGGAGCCAGATTCAGACGATATATCTGTTTTGGTAACCACGTCGCTTTTATCATCTACGTCAGAGTGATAGATACTAAATGGCAACTCTGCACGGAGGGTTTCCAAGTTAGACACAGCAGCAACCTCTTTTTGAGCATTCTCAGTCCGTTTATCCAATTCTTCCTTTATTTTCTCAGTGGTTGACATGAATTTGTTTGTATCATCAAGAGGCGTCTCTGAGGACGATTTGCCTTCCGTTTGGAATTTCTCTTCAATACGCGAGAGAAGATCCATGGCATAATTAGTGCCAACTGGATTGACCGAGAGCTTTGGTATACCAGAAGATATCAGAGAGTTGATGATCTCCATGTACTACACGCTCCTCTTGTCAGCTACTTGATTAATTTGTTCCTTACTGAGAGAGATTTTCTTGCTCTCGTTGATATTGATGAGACTTCGTAAAAGCTCGAGGTCCATTGCTCTGTAGGTTGCAGGTAGCGAACAGGGTTGATTTGGCGGCCTGACATAGGGATGGCAAAACTCGTGAAATTGCGATGACGTACGGCTTTACAAAGACCCAAGCCTTTACGAAACATTGGTGCGTTCAGCCTCAGTGCAGGCAAGGATAGAATCTTTTCCAAATACTGGTCAAGATTCTGGACGGTGAGTTCTGAGTTGGTATTTAACTTGGAAAGCTCTAATGCCGCGTTCTGGACGAATTGCAAGTAATGAACGGGACCATGGGTCGAGGAACTTGAAAGTGGTACATATATGAACCTGGGTTTGAAAAAATAGCTTGCTTTGATCGCAAAATGATTCAAGCAGAACGGTGATTAGTTTAAAACAGCCAACGATTTTGTATTCCAGTGGGAATGCCTGAATCAAATGGCCAATAAGAAACTGCTCAATCGATCAATTGGAGATACACGAAGAAACAGTCTAGTAAAATTACCTGTCTCTCTGACTTCATATCTTTCCAATTGTCCAGTAAACTCTTCGACAGAAGGTCGGTAAATCCCTCGTGCGGATGGTCTGCATCACCACTGTAGTTGTTAATATTTGGGCTGAATTTGACGAGGAGATTGAAGACGGTGTCCAACTGCGTTAACATAATGACCAGTGGCAGTGGGAGTAGATGGGAACATTTCGATATATTTAGGTCTTCCGAGGAGATCGAATTGGAGAGAAGAGAATACGCATCCATTTTCCATGTCGCTAGCTGTGATATCTCTGGTTGAATGGAGATAATCTTCGATCGACAAAGTGCATACTTCTACCCGACGAGCATGGCGTTCAACCCCGAGGGCGTCGGTACATGTACGAAATAGATCCAAGATTCGGCGCGGCAACGGCTGGCCAACAACAGAGAACCCAGGCTGTTGTAACATGATGGGATAAAGTATTCTCTTCGACTTTTCGTGCTGGTACGTGAGAGGGAACAGCTCTACAAATTTCTCGAACTCACTGTCCTCCGAACAAGTGTTAAGATACCAGGTAAGCGCTTGTCGTTCACGTTTACAGTTGGCCTCTTTTGCTTCCTTGGCTGCATCACGACGGCTTTCGTCGTACGGCGTTAATAGGCGATTCAGGTTCTTGATAATTTTGTAACGGATCGATTCCGGAGCTGCATTTGCTCTAGCCACTGTGAGTACATCAGCAGCATCCACTGCATCTGAAGGTACTTTTGGGGGATCCTCAGGCTGCTGATAATGGTTGATGAAATTTTATAGAACATGCCAATAAGCTACCAGAAAAAATGTGCCCACTGGAGTACTGAACGGTGACCGTCGATGAAGCAAAGCCAAGAGGGTCATACAGCTGTACACCAAGAGTACACAGACAATAATAGCCACGTGAAGTCCAGCAATTACTGTATTTATGTTATAGAAAAAGGCAATTACGCCAGCGTAGAACAGGAATAAGATATGTGAAGAAGGGTCAGAATAACTCCGACAATCCTGTTCATCTTAAAGTCCTTGATCCCATCATGCAGGTAAATTCGAATCTTGGCATGCATAATGGGAGAAGTGTCTCGTGAATCCTGCGGATATGAGCGAATCCATTGCTGAACAAGCGTGGCAGCGAGGGCAGATGCGAGACTGAACGAGAGGCTGAGGAACCAAAAAATATTGCATATAAGAATCGAGGTCGGTGGTCGAAAATGAGGAATGACTGAAGTAGGAGATGAAAGTGGAACCGGCGAGCTATGTCCAGAAGCTAAGGCAGTTTGAACGAGAAGTAGCTGTTTCAATATTAAGACAGCCTGGTCACCGGAATCGGATTCGAGCTTTTGATACGACTCGACAATAAAGGCAGTGAGTGCAGCAGAGAAAAGACCAGCCTAGAGATAGGAATCAGTCCCGGGACGAGTGGTTGGGTGAGAGTTTGTACAAAAATTAGAATGGAATCCATGTCTCCTTTCCAGCTTTTTGTCAAAACCTCCTCATATTTATCAGTTTCTTCGTTGTAATTTCTCCAAAACCTTTGCTCCGCGCTCTTCACATTCTCAGGCGGAGCTAGCAAAGGCACAATAAATATTTCATATAACTCCCCCTGAGTCCTTTAAATTACTTATGTAGTGCATGACGAACATCAGCCATGGCTCAAGTTATCTGTATGATGATGAATGAGGGCCAGAAAGAGTGAGCGGAACTGGTACAATCTGGACGGAAGGAGATCGTTTTTTTGGATATGTAACACATATATATCCCTCCAGCGTGGAACGCGAACGCCTATCCAGTTTGAATATGAACATCTGGGTTATGCAAGTGATCACAATATCAGGGCTAAGAATAACAGATCTGAGCTTCAATCTATAAATTCATTACGACACTAACTGATAATTGTCTTGTAGACGGGACTTCGGTGAAATGATTGCAGGATAGCCGCCTAAATGCTATCATAATGCTTCTATATTTCCCGAGGACCCCAATTCCTCCGTTGTCGTTCTTCACATACTGACGATATAGACGCTCTTAGGCACGGATAAAGAAGATCGTCAGACGTGATAATTATAAAACTGCTCACATTGATGAACGCCAGCATGGAAGTAATCGAGAGCTTGCGTATTATAGATTACAAAGGATCGGGATGGTATGAAACCGACTCGACGCCCAACGCCACTGGGCTGCTGTGGCGCCACGACCTTAAAGTCGAAGGGATTCATTGATTGGAGATTCGCGCCTGTAATTGTATAATAAAGTCCGTTGGCAAGGCCCCAACCTAACTTAGCTGTACAGCATAACTTCGAATCATGCATGAATTCAGCTATTACATTTCAATACTGTATCACGCACCCTCCGGTTGGAGGGTTTGAATGACAATTCACGGCATTCGCAGTGCTGAGAAGACAGAAAGTTTTCATGATGTTTCCCGTCCTAGGCTACAAGTGCCTGTTTAAACGCTGGAGTGTCAATGTCATCGAAACAATACCGGAATCCGTCCTAACTGCTGCTAGTTATTGGGTTTGCACTAAAAGTGCAGATTGGCTGTAAACGTAAGATAGCAGCGAGAACATGCCGTCGCTATCTGCGTCCTTGAGCTATACGAATACCTGCTACTCCGTCGAGAACAACACTAAGCCGTAGGTTCTATTTCTCGTCAACAGATCGAACGCATAACAAACTTTCAAGGATACGTACGCTAGTGGCGAGACCATACGTTGAATCCACGGTGTTATTTGGCACCGAACCCGAAATCACGATACCCAAAGCTATGGCATCGACCCGCAGTTGGCGCTTATGCGAGTTCTGCCGTCCGCGATCGTCGCTATAGAATGCG
Organism: Crucibulum cyathiforme; assembly: GCA_036936985.1. Classification (NCBI taxonomy): domain Eukaryota; kingdom Fungi; phylum Basidiomycota; class Agaricomycetes; order Agaricales; family Nidulariaceae; genus Crucibulum; species Crucibulum cyathiforme. The sequence goes on from JASFCW010000354.1 coordinate 8,771, forward strand.
TAGATCATAAGAATTCTTATGTGATACTTGACTTGGTGGTGGAACAAGAAGACGGTTCTAGAAGAAAGCGGTTGACTGAACTTAGATAGCATGGATAAGCCTTGAACGGAAGGGACCTGCGTCCTCTTTGCTGTCGACGTGCTCATACCATCCAACTGCCAGCACGACATTGGGATGTCTCTCGTCGTATTGGGTGGAATTAGAGTTGATATGTCGTTGTTGAGCTTGGGCTGTCTAAGAAACGAGTGGTCGTGGCGGAGATGTCCGTACATCGATGAGAGTAGCAAATATTCTTGGGATAGTATACTATACAATATAGCCAGGCGACACTCCGAAAGGAACAACGTTGCATTGTAGAACGCGTTACACCTCCGCTTAGACAATTTTTGGTGCTGCTCAGCGAGTCGCTGTAATAGTTGAACGAGCTGCTCGTGGGGCTGAGAAGTCAGATGCATAAACTCGTATCCTCGGGTAGAAACTTTGCTCGTCCTCACACGCTGAAGCGAGGGTAACAGTAATCGAGAATATCCGGATACCGAATGTCGTTTTTTGTTAATGCCAAAGCGATAAAATATATCATGAAAGGAGAGGTGTAATATCGTCGTCAGCAACGCTTCGACGTCTTCAGCCGTCGCCGGTGTCCAGCGACTCCAAACAGGTAATATTAATCTTTCGCATGTTCGTTCTCTTCGATGCTTCGTTCATCCTTAGACGCTGGATTGGGTAATATATATTATTCCTAGGCAGCATGCAGACGCCGAATACGATAGAGGTTTGACGCACTGCTCCAGTGGGTGTGTTATACCGTCCTTCTTCTCACGAGTGCACCGCGATCCAGATCGCGAGATATATGGCAACGGCGTAGAAGACGACGATAACACGTTAGACTGGTCAGGAGTTGTGATTAGCGGGCACATCTAGAAAAATAACAACGTAGACAGCGCATTGAAGAATGGTCTTGTTTGACATCGGACTCCATCGTTGTGGTGCTCGACGCTTGGAGTTTGGAGGTTATAATTGGTGTTTGTTTGGCAATCCCCCCTAGATAGGGGTCCCGCAGGTGAATCGCAGACAACATTGAATTCATGGACATCCCCGTTTACTATCTTTCTATTTCTCGTTTCTGGCAAGATGATAAGTACTGTACATGAAGCATCTATGTTGGAGAGGGATTCAGCACTGGCGGTTCAAGATGATTCTGTGAGCGAGCTGTTTGATCATCGAACTCATCTGGGGCCGAATCCTCGAGTATTCTACCTGAAGTCTAAAATCGAAACGCGACTAACCCCAGCGAGATAAGTGAGATAGATCGAGACGACACGAAAGAGCTAAGATGAAGGACACTGAAATACGGCTCTTTCTCGTCGCTCGCTTAGTAAGCCATTATTTGACTTTATTAATCCTGAAAAACAGTCAAACATCTGTAAGCTTAAGTATCGGCTCGGCGGACCCGAAGATCCCGTGGTCCGGTATCATGTGGGTACGTAGGCGTACGTATTTATGACTATTTGTAGTAGTACGGCTATTTGTTGGCAGCTGGTTTCTGCCTCTTAACCAGCCTGAGCCTGTTCAGTTATGGACCACCCTTACCCACCTACCTCAAACTCAGCCTGGATCAATCATTCAGTTTGAATCACTTAAAAGCTTGCCTTGATGCTCCTTCGATACTGAATTGTTCTCAACCAATGTAGTCTTTGTTCTGAGATCGCGATATTTCATTTTCCGTTCATCCCATTTGATTCGTTCTCAGGTCCTTCTGTATTCCTAGTACTCACAGAGTTTATGGGTCACTTTTAAAACAAGCTTCGGTGTGCTGCTGTTCAGATCCTTCCCCTAGGGCCTCAAATACTTTCATCTTGCACATGACTACCTGTTACAAATATCCATCAAAGAAGATCGGTCTCATCCTGCTGGTGGTTATAGAACGACCTCAAAGTTTTTTTTTCCGGATTTGAACGTAATAGCATCCGAGACTCTTACTTGGTAGCCTCGACATCAATGATATTTGAAGTACATCAATTTCGTACATACGCGGAAGAAGGTACGGAGAAATATTACAAGTCACGATGCTGCTACATAGTCGGTCATGTTAGTCATGCTAGTCATGATGTCAAGCACGACGGCGTGTTCTTCCGAATTGAGGCCAGACACACGAGGCAGCGTTATACATATGGTTTTACTTTCCCTGGAGTTCCGACCGCATTGGTGCGCCTACGTTGCTCGTATTCATGGAGGACATAAAAAGCCAGCGAAATCTATACGATTTTCTACACCCCTGATCTCGCGTCACAATGCCCATAGCCGGCAACACACCTATCCCCCCAGCCGAATTGCGTTTCTTCAGAACGTTGGCCGAGCTGGATCAGTGGGCTAATTCCCCATCGAAGAAGATTGAAGGCATTTTGCCATACATTCCTCGAAACAAGCACAGCGAAACAGTTGCGAGCGAAGGGAAAATCTTGGTTTGCCACGATTACAAGGTTCACGTTCACTAATTGCGCGTGTCATTTCGCTAATCAATGTTTTAGGGCGGATATGTGGAGAGCCCTTTCTCTTTTTCGTACACATTCAACTTCTGGTCAACCTGCGATACGTTCATCTAGTACGCGTATTTTATCCTCAAGTACTCAGCTGGATAACATGTTTGTTCAGTTTTGCCCATCAACGCGTGACGGTACCACCTCCTGCGTGGGTCAATGCAGCGCATCGACAAGGTGTAAAGATGTTAGGTGTACTGTGCGTTGCACTTAAGTAATATATTGCACTTTACTAAGGACCAAACTTCCAGAATTTTCGAGAATATCGAAGCCGAAGACGACTTGTCACAACTCTTCTTTGGCCCCTTACCGGTGGAGTCGAATCGAGAGCGCCTTGCCGCTGCCCCACCTTCACTTCCCCTCTCCTCTCATTATGCACGCGTACTCGCTGAACTCGCATACCAACGAGGGTTTGATGGCTATCTCATGAATTTTGAATGGTCGCTTCCTGGAGGGATATCCCAAGCCCGTGCTCTGACTGCGTGGGTGTCCCTTTTACGAGTGGAATTATGGAAGCGAGTTGGCTCTCATGCCGAAGTAGTCTGGTGAGATTTTATCTACCGTCGAACGTTTCTATCTAATATAACATATTTTGTAGGTATGACAGCGTTACCGCACAAGGATATCTAGCATGGCAAGATAGATTGAACTCGTATAACCTTCCATTTCTCCTTTGCTCTACCGGATTCTTCACGAATTATACGGTATGTATCACTGTTCCATATGTCCAATCTCAGTTGCTCATCCTTTGAATTGATATAGTGGCCAACGTACTACCCAGATCTTATGGCGCAATACTTCGACTCTCTCAGCCCCTCGCTCTTGTCAGTATCTAGTGCTACTAGGCCCAACCCTACCTCGCAGACGCTTACCCGTCGGGATGTTTATGTCGGCGTAGATGTATGGGGACGTGGGACTTACGGTGGTGGAGGATTTGGAACATATCGCGCCCTCGA